>APFE030812262.1:178063-217807 GCA_000404065.3 Pinus taeda | reverse complement strand
CCAGATGCAGGTGATCGTTAAGTTTTTCCGGCTGATGGAACAGAGGTCCCGAGGAGACCACGTGCCCATCACGCGCAAGGTGCAAATGGGCAACGAAGGTAACGGCAATCCTAGGACGGTGGCTTTATTAGTCACAGGTTGGCAGGCCGAAGGCATTAACGCTTCGGCTTCTCTTGGCTGCGCTCCCCCTCTCGGCTCTGCGATGGATTTGACTGCAGCTTTTATGGCGGACGACCCCCGAGGTAGAGTTGGAAGCTCTATAAACAGCGGCCCTATCCGACCTCCTGGCCTCATGCTCTCTGAATTATGTGTTCCTGCCCGCCTGCAATCCGACCTCTGGGTAATCTGGGTCCAGTTCTTGGTTCAGGCAGGCTCTGCCCTGTTTTGTCACAGCTCGAACCTATTCGTTCGGCTGAATTACTCCCTGAATCTCCCCGCCAACATGGTCAGTGAACGCCCACAGCTGCTGAGCCGTAGGGGCTCCAGTAGAGGGGGAACCTCACGACGCCCCGCTGTAGAGGAATCCCGCCCTCCCTGTCACTGCCCGCACTGCCATTGCCTCTGTCACTGCCCCAGCCCGGCCTTCACTCATCCTTCTCAGCCTACCCAACTCCTGGAAGCCAGCTCCTCTGGCACATCTGGTGCACCCTTCTTTGGCTCGGCCATCTTCTCTTTTGATAGTCGTTTGACCAGGCCGCGTATCAACGCGCATATCTCTGTTCTGTTCATTGATGAACCGGAGGAGGAAGGAGGCACCAGTTCTCTGCTTGTTCCAGCTCCCCCACAAGAAGAAAGCCATGAGGCCACTGCGACACAGGAAGACAAGGGAAAGACAGTTGAGGCTCCGACTCCTCACAAGGACGGCAGCGAATTTCCACCTGCAGAGGCTGAGGAAGCTGCAACGAAGGAGCTGGAGGAGGACTACTACAGGCCCTGTCCGATAGTGGAGGAGGAGCCGGAGGAGGAGCCGGAAGAGGAGTCGGAAGAATAGCACGCGGCTCCGATTCGGGAATTGATGTCCGGGTGTCGGCTCTTGGCTTCTCTGGTCAGGTTTCCTCGTCCACTTGTCATTGTCTGTCTATGTTTTGTTCTGTTACGACCGTCGACGAGTCTTAGTGTCAATGTTTTGGGGTCGACGTGTCAATGTTTTGAGGTCGACGTGTCAATGTTCTGGGGTCGACGTGTCTTAGTGTTTTGGGGTTCTTTTGGGTATGAGGAACTTAGCCTCCGTGGCGCTCCCCTGCGTGGGACTGTTGGTTACTGTTACAGTTTTGGGTCCTCCCCTGCAAGGGATTGATGGTCGTTGCTTTGGTTGCTGGTTTCCCCTGCGTGGGAACTTTCATGGTCCTTCCCTGCGTGGGAATTTCTGAGTCTTTTTGTACGCATGGCCAAAGGGTTGAGCCCGTCTGCCAGGATCTATGGCAGCAAGCTCCCGCAGTAAAGCCTGACTGTAACTGTATCTTCAACCTTTGTACATAATAGAATAGCTTAATTCAAAAAAAAAAAAAATAAAAAATAAATAAAATAAACCTAAAATATAAAATAAAAATAAAATAAAATAATAACAAAATTTTTGAGGAAATAAATGCAAAATTTAAATTTTTAATGCATTTAAAATTTTGACGGATGAGATTAGAAGGGATTTTGATCCTCATTGACGGTCGAGATCATTTTTGACATGGATCATTCGAACTAGCCGTTGGGAAATTTTCCTTTAAATAGGGTGTCAAGGGTCATTTGAGATCAGATTTGATCTGAGAGTTTGGTGCTAAAGAAAGCTCTCTTGTAGTCATTTTTTGTGCAATAAAGAAAGATTTTGGGGTTGAAAATCTTGTTGGTGTTACTCTTCTGGAAATGCTGTAAGATGTTTTATTTTTCTGCATAATTTTATTATCATCCATTGATAATAGCTTGATGAAGATTGATCTAGGCACAGGTATCTTATCTAATCTCTGGGGTTTGAATGATAGTTTAATTTCTGCAATATAACGGCAGGTATCTCCATTTGATCTTAAGTTCACCGTTGTTTTCTCCCTCTATTTTAATGGTTGATTTAAGCTGTGCAGGATATCCTTAATTTTAAGTTTATCGGGCATTAGGGGAAGCTCTCGGCTGAACCAGCCAACTCCCAGATTGTGTTTTCTGAAAGAGCCCAGCCAATTTTGATCCCGGGCTTATCATTTGAAAAAAAAAATTATGAATGCATGAAGGGTTTTTCTGAAGCATCTCACATTAAGTTTAAAATTCTGAAGATATTTCTGTGGCATAACGATAAATCTGGCTATTTGGAGCCTCTAAGCTGTAAATATTGTAATTCTTTAGCTGGTTTTAAGGTTTTTTTAGTTTTGTTTCTTGCACATATTGTTTCTGGGTATTTTGTTTTGCTATTGCAGGTTGTAGCACTGAAGAGGAGATTTTTGTTTGAAGCCAGATCTAGGCCCTGGAGGGTAAGATCTAGCCTCAGCGTTATTTTTGCAGGGATATTCTTCAAAAAGATTTTCAGGTTTACCCAAGAAATTCGAGGGTTTTTGTAATATCCCTAACCCGGAATATTCCTCAAACCCTAGCAAAATCAACAACCAAATATGTGCAAATGATATAATAACCCAGAAGTGATAAAATAACAGTGGAACAGCATATAATAATGTAAACCGGAAATATAAGCAGATACACAAGAAATGCAGCGAGAAATGCTAAGCCATTTTATTATACTGAGCAATAAATGAGTACAAGAGATAATTAGACAGATGGCACCTCGACTTGCATAAGGCAAGTGAAGAAATACTCTCAGAATGACAAGAATGGCCTCTCTGCGTGGATGTTGCTGCTGTGCTGCTGCTGCTAGAAAACAAATGATGATTTAGGGCTGCTCCCCTGCTCGGAAAAAGCTGAAACTCTGGATTCGGGCTCTACTCACGAAACCTAGAAAAACCTAGAAGCTTTCCTGGAATGGCCTCACATTGATCTGCGTCCCAGCTGTTGGGAAATTGTCGTGCTGCTGCTGCTATTGGAAATCGAATGAGGATTTGGAGTTGCTCCCCTCCACAGAAAAGGCTGAAACTCTGGAATTAGACTCTACTCAAAAAACCCAGAAAAACCCAGAAAGCTTTTCTGAAATGGCCGAACCCTGAAAATCACCCCCTTAGGGTTCTGCGCAGTTCCTCAAAGACGTTCATGAAACTGCTGCTGAAATGCTGATGAAACCACTATTGGAATGCCAATCGAAATACCTTGCCCGAGTAGGCACTCGAAGTCCCCCGGGGCTAAGGGTGAGATCTCCGAACAGAGACACTCAATGCACTAAACAGTGCTGCAGACTAGCTAAACAGCCAGCGTGCTCTAAGTTGAAATGACTATCACAAATGCTCATAACCAGAATGATCCAAAATGAGGGGGCTCCTCTCTATTTTATAGCCTCTGCCTCTCACAATCCCTAGGCTCACCTCCTTCTGCGTGATTCCCCTCTTGCCATGTGTTCTTCCCTCCTACGCAGTCTCTCCATGTGTCTGCGTGGGCCCCATTTCTACATCCCCCTTTGGCCCCCTTGGCTCCTCCTTAAGTCACAACGTTGTGCTACTAGAAAGTGACTTTTTATTCTTAAAGTGAGTTATATCCCCCGTCCTCATTTTTTATTTATAAATAACTATAGAAGGCAAAAATTGGGCAAAATCGAATATTCCAATTAGCCATGACTAATTAGGAATATTACAGTTTTTTCCAGGCTTGTTTGCTGCCTGGGATTTCATTTTGACAGAAATTTTTTGAAAGTTTTTTTACACTGTGGCATCATGGGGTTTCATTTCATAGAAAAAAAATTCGAAATTTTTTTAAAGGCAGGTTGCGTGATTGTTGTTTCACCTCTCCATGTGTTTTCTCTCCATGCAATCTCATTCATTCAGCAATCTGCCCACGCATCCTCACACGTTGTCCAGTTTCCACGCACACCTCCACCCATCCTTTCACCTGCAAATTAAATCAGCGCAGTCTACCCACCGTCCACGCTGCCCAGCTTCATTGCAGCTCTACGCTGCCTCTCCCTCTGATCCACACAACAATCTCGCTCCATTCTCTGCTAAAACCAGTTTCCTTTCCTGCGTATCCTCTCCAAATCTTCGTCGTTCCACACATCTGCAAGCAAAAGCATAAAATCCGTGGCTCTCTACGTTGGTTGCTCCACTCCTCAGCTCAGCTCCTTCCTCACGCATTCATCACTGTTCCTTTGCGGCATCATCACTCGATCAGCATCCCTGCCATATTACCAACACGCTGCTACCATCCATCGATCCCATTCAAAATATTACGCTGCCATCCATGCCTGCAAATTAAACACTCGCATATCCCTCAGCCATCAACCTGCGGAATCCTGCACCCATCTTCATCAAGCTCTCAACGCCAGCCTTTCATCCCCTCCGTTGTGTTGTTCCTCCCGTTGTCACAAACCTGCAGAACCAATACGATATACACCGTTTGATCTTCTTTTTTGCGTTTCATTTCTTATGTGTGCGGGTTAGTTTAGGGTTTAGATTAGTTTCATTTACATTTGAGTCTAGTTTATGTATATCGATTAGTTTAGAAATTAGATTACATTCGATTTATTAAGTTAGCATATATTTTTGTTTCATATAGTTAGGTTTAGTTTTATTTCTTTTGATTTCAAAATAAATCAAGAAATCATAATAAAAAAATCCAAAACATAAAAATAAAAAATCCCAAAATCATAAAAAGGTTTTTAGGTTTTGGTTTAGTCTTATTATAGAATTTAGCTTTTATTTTATGATTTTGATTTTAATCATATAAAAAATGCATCAAAAAGTTCCTTTTAGATTTGGATTTTGGTCATAGTTGAGCTTAGGGTTTGATTTTAGATTTAGACATTTTTTTAAGTTTAGTTTTGTTTCATAAAAATAAAAAAATATAAAAAGTCCCTTTATGGTTTTAGATTAGATTTTAATTTTGTTCTATTTTGATTTTTTTTAAGCTTAGAATTATATAAAAATGTATATAAATTAATTATATATATATATATATATTTGAAAAAGCTTAGCTAAAAATTGAAAAATCGTTTTGGTGCCTTTTTGTGGTATTTATGTTCCATTTTTCTATAGTTAAATGCACTTAATGTTTATTTGAAATTAGCTATGTGAAAATGGTAACTGGTCAGCATTTAAATTTTATGATCATTTAAAGCATTTGATTTTTCTTGAAATTTAATTGTTGGATCATTATTAAAGCGTTGAGTTTATTGAACATCTTGCATCGCTTGGGATATTTCGTTGATAAATGATTGTTTTACAAGGTTCATATTATCTGCAACATCTAATAAATAATCATTTAATCATTAACTTCATAAGGCACTGGTACATTATTTTCCAAATCAAGCAAGTGCTAAATTGCCTTGCTGTGTCTCCCAACCCAACTGGTCCACAGTTGGTTTTCATTCATCCCATAGGGTCTACCCCTCTTAGCCTCGGGAGACGGCTTAAACAGAGGGATCGGGGATCAAGGTGACAGCCCCCGGTCTGAGTGTTGTCGTGGCAATCTGTGCGACAAGAAGGCCCATTCATATCCCGCAATTTAGAGGAAAAAATTCTAGAGGAGAAGAATCCGAACATCTTATTTTGCGTATACACTTGGGTATTATCACCATTATCTATTGCTAGCAATCTTCCTCTTTCCTTTGTACCTTCACTCCTATTGGGAAACCACACCCAACCTCCTCGAGAGCTCAAAATCCCACCAGTGCCGGACACTACAGCTCCAAGCCTATCCTCTCACCCATTCGTACAGTGGTGTGACAGCCTTCTCTCACCCATCCATGCACTCGTCATTGTCTTCAATCTTTCTCAGACATACACTTTATTGCTGAGCTTTGTCACAGTGTCAAATTGAGCATGTTTGATTAAAAAATGTCTGAGTAATCTAAAGTCTGTAATCAGAAAAGTTTACAACACCCTTGGGCACTAAAATCAAAAGCAGCAAAATTAAAAAAGTGTGACATTCATTCTGACCAAAAACTACAGACATCTACCGGATTCAAAGGAAAAAAATATACTTAGACCAAAATATTGTTTGTGGCTTCCAAACTTTTATGGGAAGAACACTGAAAACAGAATACTGAGAGAAATTGTGTGAACAGCAAATCCAATTTGAGAATGGCCATGAGCAACAAACTGAAATAGACTTAAGGAGACATTGATAGAAAGACAACATACATGCCCTCGACATGGGTGGACATAGCAAGGGAGGTCTAAGCGGGCTAACATGGAAAAAGCCCAGACAGACATGGACAGTTGTGGCAGACATAAGGGCAGAGACCACTCAAACGAGGTGGAAGTGTTCAGAAGAGCCAAAGAAGTTTGAGTGAGTGCATAAATGAGAATCCAGGTTGCAAACCTGCAGAAATGAAGTTTCTAGATGTATTTTTATTTTCATCTGACAGTCCTAAAATGGAAATGTTAAAATCTTCAGATGGTTTAGTTGGAAAAGAAGAGTAAGAAGAAACTTTGCAATTGGAAATGTTCAAAGTGTGCATGGAAATTCTGGAACATTGACAGCAAATCGTCATTGAGGATTGTGACAAGTGAAGGTTTTGGTCACAGTTTTCAAAGTCTGGTTGAAGATTTGTGTATTTTGTATTGTCGGTCCTGGCCAACCAAATATTTTCAGTGTTTAGGTTGAAATTGGTGATTCCAAGGTAGGAAAAGAATCAGATATCTAATGGGTGAAGTCAAATATAAAATTTGTTACCATAGAAGGAAATGAAAGAATAAAATGTTATGAAAATTCAACAGCTCCCTGAGAGGAGTAAAACCCATGAGCAGATGTTCAGTCCTGTGGAGCAACTATAGGAATAAGAACAATAACAAACATAAAGTCTGACAAAGGAAATCCAATGATGCTCACACAGATAGTTGTCTCATAGACTTGGATGGATATCTCCAAATTAGGGGATGCTTAGTAATGGCAATTGTCAAATGAATAGCAGAAAGTAAAGTTTTACCTCCAAAATGACAATGATGGCAATCTAAGAGAACCAATGATGAGTTCTGGAGAAACAGTTGTTTGATTACGATGTGACAAGTATCTAGGTTGCCATCCTAAAGAATCAGCAAGTATTCTAACTGGTTATCAAATGTCTGGCAGGAAAGTGATGGAGCAATATGCCATCTTCACATCATAAAATTTGGAATCTTCCGTTATACTTCTCCTTTGTAAAAAATTTGAATTGTCAAAAAATTTTAGTATTGTGTCAGGAGGGAGCTAGTAATTTGAGAATATTATTTTTTTGTTAAAGTGGGTGTGTTTAAAGTTGATACCAAACCTCCACGATGGGGGTGACCAAGCTACGGGACAAGTGGTGGCACGTTGGAGTGTGGAGCCAGCTGGGCCTCCACGCGCAACACGAGTGCCTTAAAAGATCGTTGGAACCTGCTCTGAACTCCCGCGAGCATTACATCATGTGCAGCGTAGGTAGGAGTGTGGCGATTTGTAGTTGTTGGGCGATGAGGAGGGAGTGTTGGGCGAGACTGAGTATTGGGGTATTGGCATCCTGGCTCACGTTGTGGCTTGGGGCGACAATGTAGGACGAGCTCGGGGCAAGCGGATGTGCGGGGGACTGGAACCTGCTGTCAATTTGGTCGTGGGATCCGGGGGAGAATTGGAGTAGCAAGCACGATGAGCGATACCGTTCTGAGGTTGGAGAGTGTGGGTGGCGTGCTTTCATTTCCCCTTCCTCACTCTAGTTCCATCTCTGGGTAGGGGTTGCTCTTCTTGGAAAATTCTCTTTTTGTGCTTCTTTTGTATCGGAAATAACCAATGACACGGGTTGTCTTGGCCTCTTCACAAGCTCAATATCGCTCAGAGCAGGGCTCATGTCAGCTCTTATGCCTGATACTCAACCTTGCGTGGCAACAATGATGTATTTTGATGATCTGGTGACGATGTATTTTGTTCTCAGTTATGATAATATAATGCATTTTTTTTTACCAAATCAAAAAAAAAAAAAGTTGATACCAAACTGTATCTACCAGCCCTTCTAATTGGTTTGGGGACCAATTTGGTGCCAAACTGACCGAGTCGATGTAGAACTCAGCGGCTTTGGTGCCAAATAGGTCCAACTTGGTCGAATCGATATGTTTCCCCACCACAACGCACAGTTGAGGAAAAGTTCATTGAAAAAACCAATACATATAACCAAATCTTTAGGTGTATTTTGTTTCTCAGTTGGATTATCTTCTTGTTCGTAGCCTTGCTTAGGAATCTATGGGATTTGCTAGAATCAAAACATGCTCTGGTTTCTTTTTGCTTAGCCAATTTTCATAATCATCCTCACGATTTGGATCACTAGAACCATGCCCGTTAGCTGTTGTGTTGTAGCTTTTCCACTCGGCACATGTAATCAAACATTTGTTATTTTGTCAATAGGAAGGGGATACCCTTAGAGATGGATTTAGAACCAATACAGGGATAGACCAGAGCTAAGTCACCCAGTTCAAGTTCAAGTGACAACCTTGAAGTTCAACAAATATTCAACATTGAAAATTTTGATAATATAATTCGGCATTAAATTCAGAAGTCGAGATTATAACATTTGAAAACTTTAATATATATATATATATATAATAAACTAATTAAACATAATAAAAATAATCATGTAAATAACAAAAAATATATAAATATTAAATTTGAGAATATATATATATATATATATATATATATATATTAAAATAATTTAATAAATTCCATGAATAAAAATAAAATAATAATATATAATATATAATATATGTTAAGTTATTTTAAATAAACATGCTAATAGAAAAATTAATATATAACATTAAATTTGAGAATATATATATTTAAATTTATGGAATTATTTCAATAAAATTATATATTAAAAAGTAAATTAATTATTAATTATATATATATAATATATATATAATATATATATATAATATATATAATTATATATAATATATAATTACTTTAGGTATTAATTTATGACTACACTTGTAAATGAAATGATATTTTAAGGTCCACAAGACTAAAAATAGTCTATGAGACCATTAGTTCCTTGTTTATCGCTCTTTGCAATTCAATCATTTTTCGATTCAAATTGATGATGAACTGACCCAACCTTCCAACAATCTCCTCGCTAAAAAGACAATGCCAAGAAACTGATGCCAACATGTTCTCATAACTTGCTCTGATGTCTTTAAATGCATCACATTCCAAAATGAAATGTTTTTCCGATTCCACAACCCCAGACGTGCAAAATGTGCACACCCTTTCTTTCCAAGCTTTTTTAGGCCTTTTCCACCATCTTGTTTCACACCGAAGTTGATGTGAGTTGGTCCTTAATTGAGCAATAAGAACCTTTTCCCTCCACGAAATGCTAGCTCCAATGAACTCTTTTTATTGTAAATCACACGTAGGGTTGAATTCCTCAATGTAATATTTCTTCTTTCTACCCAACTCTTTTCCCCATACCTTTTAAAGAAACTTCTCCGTAACAAAATCCTTTAGCTCCTTGCTATTTGTGGGACAGGCATTGAGGTAGATATCCCATTTTTGCATCCATGTGTAGTTTTGTTTCATCCATGTTTTCTTTCTTTCATTGATGCCTTCATTGAAGATAACATTAGGCCATCTACCTACTCTCATTTGTTCAATTTTTTTTAGGTATCTTATGAGCCGCACCATAGCAATTGCTTCAATGGAAGTTGCCCCTGTTTCACTCAGCATTATCTCATAAGGTCCCGAACTTTTTATTTTGAACTTGCTCATGATCAAGCGTTTTTGGATTTTCTCAATTTGTTTCCATTTTGAGACAGGAGTGCTGCTAGCCCATAATTCACATCCATATAACATCACTGGACAAACTAGGAATCCAAAAAGCACTTTAATCGTTTTCCAATCCCATAACTCTGCCTCTCTACATCTGTTTTGACGAGCATATAATGCTTTCCACCCTCCTAAGATTCTCTTCTTTCTACAGTCCTCCCAATTGAGTTTGTTGTTGAAATCAATCCCAAGGTACTTGTACTCCTTTACTTCTTCAAGAATGTTGTCTTCAAAGAAGAAAGTATGTTGGCTATGCTTCCTTTTATTAGAAAAAATCATTATTTTGGTCTTGCTAGTATTGACTTGCATCCCCACTGCTCTACAAAAATGCTCAAGGGCATATAAGTGCATTTGCAATCCATGGGCCGATTTAGAAATCAATACAATATCATCAGCATATAAAAGAAGCTTTATCACAAACTCCCCTAACTGAACACCATCTCCACCTTGCAGATTTAGCCACTCTTCCAATTTATCAATATATAGACCAAAAAGAGTGGGGATAGAGGGCAACCTTGCTTGACTCCAATGTCACTTCTAAAGCTTTCTGAAATACCTGCTAAGGTTCTAATTTTGACTTTCACTTCTTCATAAAGTCTACGGATAGCGGCTCTATAATGCACAGGAATTTCAAGTTCTTCCATTCTACGCCACAATTTATCCCTAGGGATTGTGTCAAATGCTTTTCTGAAGTCAACAAAGCAGCAAAATACTTCTTCTTTGTCCTCCCAAACCTTTTCAACAATGTGTCTCAATGTGATGCCGTGATCCACTGTAGAATGTTTCGGCCTAAAACCCGCTTGTCATCTTACCCTATTTTCTTTTACTTCTGCCCACTTGCTAATTCTGTCTTCTACCATGCTGCAGAAAATCTTTGCAAACAAAGGATTTATCATAATTGTTCTATAGTTGGATGGATTATTAATGTCTCCACCTTTAAAAAGGAGTATTGCTAGGCTAGTTGTCCAGTCTCTTGGGAATCCTTGTTGAATGATGTTGTTGAATATTTTCATGATGTGCAGTGGAAGAGCGTTCATTCCCCATTTTAGATACTCTGCTTGAAGTTCAACCAAGTCCTTTGCCTTTCCTGTTTCAACTTCTTAATTCTATTCTCCACCTCCTGTAATGTGAAGAGCTTTGAATTTGTGTTGATCCTAGGAGGCGACTCCGCCTCAAATTCTTTCTCATAGAGTTGCCTTGCATAATCAAACCATTGATTGGTTGTAATATTATTTTCAATTTGTTCCTTGGTGGCAGTTCCTGCCAAAAAAGCTTTGGATTATTCTTGCTTAAATATATTAACTCTTCTCTCCTTGTTTGCATGAACTCATCTTTTTTCCTTTTTAGTATCTGCTTGTATAACTTTACATTCCTCTTCTCTTTTCCTACCTTTTTCAAGGTTCTCCTTGCCATTTTGCATTCCTCATCAAACCAAGCATTTACAGGAAAGAAATTTGATTCTGATTTCCTATTTTTTGCTCTTTTGCACTTCTCAAGTGCACTTTGGATTATATTTGTTAACTTATGGCTGCTGAAGCGTTTGAAACCGGTTTTCTCTTTCTGAATTAATCTCTTTAACATTGTCTTGAAGATAGTACCATTTTCTTGTGTTAGAAGAATTTTGCCCCTTGATAGTGATTCTCGAGAGCACTGGCTTTTCCTCTTATGTTGTCTTTCTTCTAACCATGAACCTTATAAAAATTGGGTTATGGTCTGATTTTAAGTCCCAAATATGCTCTCCATTACTAACTTCATCTATCTTTTCTATTAAGCTTTGTGAACACATCACATAGTCAACGACACTTGCCCCATTGTATGTGTTGCAAGTGAAGTTCCCAAACCTTTTCCATCTATCTGGACCATTGCAAATAATTAGGTTAAAAGCCCCACACAGTGTAAGCAACTCATCTCCAAAATGATTGCTAACTTTGTCATCTTCTGAACACCTCACCCATTGGGGATTCTCCTCTTCAGTGAGCCAAATAGGATTGTTATCCTCTTTGCAACAAAGGATGCTAGCTTGATTATTTGTTGTTCTAGCATTGAAATCTCCCACTAGAAGAACTTCTCCCTGCTGAGAGTACACGGCAATATCTTGTTTTAAAGCTGCATATGGATCCTTGTTGTCAAACCCCTTATTTTTGTAAGTTTTTAACACTTGAGGGGCAAAATAGCATGCTGCAATTCTTATGTGATTCTCATTCTCTGATTTTTTCAACCATAAACAATGTTTATTTGCATCTTCTTTAATTAACTAAATGTGACGGCCTTCTTTTTCTTTCACTAAAACTAGTATTCCCCCATACCCTTTGTCATTTTCTGCTACCTTGTTCTAAACTGCCAACTTCAAATAACCGTCAAACACAGGAGTTTTGCAACCATCATGCTCATGAGTTTCCGTGAGACAAATTATGTCTCTACGTTCCGAAATTGGCCCTAACCCAGGTCCCCTCCAAGGGTAACCTCTATAATTCCAACGAACTAAACTTAGGTAGACCTGGGTAGGATTTGACTGCTTTGAGTCTTCACCCCTTTTTGTCCATGCTGCTCTTGTTGTTTTTGTCTCTATTATTGAATTCTCTGTTTTTTCTTAACTGTCAGCTTGCTGCCCTGATTTGCCTGGAGGCCCGAACACTGCAATAACGGCTTTCTCATTGTACAACCATGCCCTTTTCTCTTTTCTTTGTATGTTATAATGTGAGAGCATACATGAGGGGCAAATAGAGATTAAAGGCAGTAATCCTGTAGTGGCATTCCAATTTCTCATCTGGCAAGACAAACTTATTATTTACAGGTGGGTAAGCGAGACGCCAGGAGTCATAATGGACTTCAAGACACGGGATATGCTGCGGTCGCGCTATGCTTCTGCCAACAGAATTAAGGTCGAAACCAAATCTGTAAGAACAAAACTGAACAGGGTATCATATATAATCAGTGTGGCTCGACAAGTATAACAAGGCTAGGGTGAAAAAGCATGCCCATGTAAACCATCTTTGAACCTCAGCCCATAAACTGACCTACAATTCTGAGAATTAAACAAATTTCAGCAAATTCCCCAAGAAATTACAAACAAATTTAAGTGTCCAATTATAGAGATGAGATTCAGCCAAATATAAAGGATGAATTTGAAACATTTCATTCACCATCTCTGAAAATGAATTTCGAATTTCATGAAGCAAAGTAGGGGAACGCAGTGACTTAGGACTAGAGGCATAATTTGTTTACAGAATCTGCCCATAAGAATGTGCCTCAAAATTATCACTGGTTTTAATGATTGTCCTAGAAGAGAGGACACAGATCAGACTTGTTCATTTTGATGATATGCAGTTAGTTGTTCTAACATGTTTGTTTTTTTTGAACTCTGTCCTAGAAGAGAGAACGCCGAGATCAGACTCGTTCATTTTGATGATATGTAGATAGTTGTTCTAACATGTTTGTTTTTGCCTGGGACTGTATAGCCTTATTGATTATATTTTCTAATATGTATTGCATATGGTGACTGACTGCATATTTTGTCTTTCGAATCTTTAAAATAAATTTTTATTAAAAAATTTAAATTTTATGTATAGTTTAGGAAATCCTTTCATAAAATTCAAACTTGTCCGATTCCAAGAGTTAGACCGTCGGCCGATTGTGAGGCAGAGTCCAAGTTTTAAAACAATGGTTAGTTTTATGATTCATCTGAACAACTGCACATTAAGACCAATAATTAGCACAAACAAACAAGTTGACACTTGACAAATCTGGGTCACTCGAGTCCACAATATATATATGTGTGTGTGTGTGTGTGTGTGTGTTTACTGGTCCAAAGAATATATATATATATATATATATGTTTTTACTGGTCCAAAGAATATTCAAAACATCAATCAAAATGGTATATTATATGGTAATTAAGGGCATCAAAAGCTGTACTCATTTCTCATTCCAACAAGCGGTCCAATAATATACTTGTTAACATTGCACTGTAAAAACTCACAGAAGCTGAGCTGCATTCAGAGCGCGTACAGCATTTGCTGTGCCAAGTTGAAAGACTACGCGGTGTCTTTCTTCATTGCAAGTTCGAAAAATCACATCATTTGTTCCTTTCTCCAGAAAGTCAACAGTCCCAAGAGTTTCTGGTGACAAAACAAAATTTCAGTAGTCAAGTTTGCTGCAGTAGGATTTATTAGGGCAGTAGAGGTAATATGTCAATATATTATTCATCGCTGAATCTGTCTCCTCCAAAAAGTTCAACAATCCCACGAGTCTCCAATGGCAACATATTAATACTTTTTTTTGCATTATATTCAAAATATTGTTCATTAGCTCCGCAGGTACAGGAACTGTGAAGTGCATGCCCCACCTCTAACCAGAAAGAACGCAACTTGAATAAAATTGAGATAATAATTAATTACCAACACAGATAGCGTAGAACAAGGGATCATCAAAATGGGCATAAGGCATAATTACCAATGACCAGGGTGCAGATTAACGGCCATAAGATAGAGGAAGGATTCACATTAAACAAAAAGAAAAAGCAATTTATGAATTCAAATAGACACATTTTATAGCAATGGGGAAAAAGTCCACCTTGGGAATAAATCGGCAAGAGTCCATAAAATGAAAAAGTGGTGAAAGTTGGGAGCTATAAGGCTTTTAATTTACACATATATTTACCTTTAACAAAATATGGAACCTATTTTAAGAAATTAACCAAAATTCATAACATAAAATTTATTAATTTGCAGTTGAGTACATACCTAGTTCACTGTGGTTGAAGATGCCTCCGAATTACTCCCGCTACCAAAAGACCAAAACCTCCCAACCAAACTGTGTACAACCTAGGTACTCAGTCCAGAATGCTTCTCAATTGATGCAATCTGTTCCCCCATGCCCAAAAACTTCAAGGACAATTAAGACTCAGTCTTAACTGTCTTTTGTTACAAATTTCTCTCCTCTCATCACTATGCTCCCAAACAGCAAAAAATCCCCTTTCAGTCCTACTCCCTTCTCCTTTTATTTCTTAGAGCTGTTTCTTATTCATCCTTCATTGCCTTGGTTGTGTGCCCCTTGTCTTATTACGTGGCTCCTTACCATGAATTAAAGAGGTAGTCATGTTTTATATTGACACTCATCACTTACGTTGTGCTTTTGTTATTAATATTTATTTAATATTTTATTATATTATACCTTTTTAATGTTTAACCTTTAGTATAAAGTTACTTCTTGTACAACAATATAACTGCTTTTTTAAACTTTAGTAATTTAAATTTAGAACCTTTGGATAATGTTTTATGGTTACTTATTATGATAACAACACATACTAAAATACATATTCCAGTATATATGTTTGTGAGTTAGATATTTATTTAATATCTTCAACAATTACATCATTTATCCTATGCTTAGAATGTCTTCATAATTTAATATGACTACTAGTGCAGTGTAGGCAATGCATGCATGTGTAGCTATCATATGCATGCTAATAATTCACATTTCGTTTACACGGGTATATGGGTCATTACAGGAGCTTTTTGAAAAACTAGGCAAAATTAAAAAGATACAAAATATTCATTTTCTCTCAACATCTAAAGTTTCCACAACATCAAATAAATGTTTTTCCATGTAAACACAAAAAGAAAGCTAATATATAGTATGTATATGAAGTCTAGTGCTACATCACATATCAAAATAATGAATCAAGACCTGAATCTTGAGTCTTGACTCAGTCTCAACTCTCAAGAGTCAAAATATCAACAAAAAATATAATAAATGTTTATCCTGAGTCATCAGCATGTCATAAATGTTGATTTGAGGTAGCATCGGAGTGCTTTAGCCATGAAAATTGGTGGAGAGGCTAAAGCACATGAGATCTCCAAAACCCAGAAATGGTTTGGGCAGATTCTACCCAGTTTAGGAGATATTAAAATAATTAATATTTTTAATGGAGTTCCTAAGTCTAAACATAGGAAAAATAAAATATTAATGGGTATTAATATAAAACAGGGTTAGAAGGTTCCAAAGGATAAGGATCAAGCCAAATCTAATCTTAGTCGTTGATTAGAGATTTCATCTCGGTCGTTGAAGGACCAACAAGAAAAGTATAAGAGGAGGCTTGAGGTTCAGTTGGAGAACACATTAGAGTGATCAATCATTCGATTTATTAGAGCGGGATTTGCTAAGTAAAGTCGAATTAGTGATCAGCAGTGAGGGGCAATGAGTACTAGACAGAGAGGCAGAGATAGTGCCAAGAGACTAACGCAGAAGCAGAAAGGCAAATGCAGAAGCCAAAGTAGGCCATGCAGAGCCTAGCAGAGATAGCGCAGAGGCCAGAGGGCCTACGTCATCCACGCAAAGGGTAGCAAGAGTGACGCAGTGGGTCCCAGAGGCTGCACAATGCCTCAGAGCACTGACGCAGAGGGGTCTGAGGCTGACGTAGAGGCCAGGAGGGCTGACGCAGTGCTTCAGTGTTGCTGGAAAGGGTTTCGTGGGGCAGGTTTTCTAAAGACTTGCTTCCGAATAGAGAGGTATTACTGCTAGTTATTTTTCTCTATCGGGTGAGCTTGTTTGGCACCCAGTTGTACTCAAGGATAGACTGCATAATAAAATAAACCCTCATAATTGCTACAATGGTTTTCCCGCATTGGGTTTTTCCAGGGACGAGTTGTCAAAAAATAACAATGTCACTTGTGTATTTGTTATTTCTTTCAGTTGTTGATCTGTAGATGGTTGAGATTGTATTGTGTTTATTTAGATGTTTATATGTTTAAATAACTTGTTTGTAATTAACAAGTAGGAGGAATTAACCAAAAGAATACAGATAAAAATTTTAATGGATAGATTTAGAAATTTCAACAATAAAGTAATCACTCACTGAGATCCTCTGCCCCTTTTACGAGAACAGGGAATGGCTTGTCTTGTCCTCTAGAGGAAGAAGGCCCTGCCCCTCAAGTTACAAATGGACTTTGTAATCCTCTAGAAGCAAAAAAAAAAGAGGTGACCTTTGTCCTCTGTTGCTGCCCATCCTAGATGTTGTCACCTACTCCTCCTCATCCTCCTGATCTGCCTCCTAACCCTGCTCCTCCTCCTCCTCCTCCTCCTCTATCTCTGGCTCTCCTTCCCCTACAACTGCTACCTCCTTTGCCTCTAGTGCCTCCGGATCCATATCTAACCAATCATGGATTGAGTCCATGATAGGCTTCTCAGTCTCAACCCTCCAAGCAGCAGTGGTATCAATAGTGTCCAATGAAATGGCTTCCACATTAGAAGTTTTCTGAAGTTGTCTCACCCACAATTGGAGATTGTAATACACGTAGACCATGTCATTGAGGGTTGGGACTCCAATCTGTATTAAGGGCATAGAATGTAAATTAGTACTTACAAAATTTAAATATTAAAAATAATAAAATGAATACAAAAATTTAATTCAAATGTATTTACCTGTTGCACTTTTTGTTGTGTATTTTCTCAAATACACTCCAGTTACACTCACACCCAGACAAATTGCATGTTTCGCTGAGCACTTGAATGGCAAGCTTTTGGAGATGGGGTACTTTGCCATCATAGCTTGTCCACCAAATATCTACGAGTTAAAAGAAAAATGAAAAAAAAAAAAGTCAAAACATTGAAATTCTAAACTTGAAGCAAATTATGAAGAGGCAACGAATTATGAAATTTGAAATTTGAAACAAATTGAAGCTTGCTTGGCATTTTGGTCGTCCTATTCTTAATAGCCATGGTAAAACCAAATGCGCCACTTGCCATACTATATATCTCCGTTTTTCTAAAAAAAAATGTCACGTTCTTGCTTAGATGCCACCATCCTCTCAACACAAGTGAGGAATCTATCCATCACCTCGGCATCAAATCTAAAACCACAATAGTAAGAAAATGTGGGGTTGATGCAGATACCTGCAACATGAATTGGGCGATGGAGGGTATTGTTCCATCGCTCATCAATCACTCTCCATACCAACTATTGTTTCTCTAACCCCTCGTCTCCCTTATCTTCATAATATGCACAAATGTCTTCTTTAGCCCTATCCATGGCCTCATACAAGTAGCCCATTGTGGGCTTGTCTCCATCAACCAACCGAATAACACTTACCAAAGGTTTTGAAATGGCACACACCTCCTCTACTCCTACCCAAAAGCTCTAATCATATGAAACTAGTCTGCATATGCCCTCTCCCTCTAGTTTGCGGCTAATAGATAAAGCACGCATATCTTGTGAAAGAAACATGCTCTTCACATCCCACATAGAATTCAACACATACTGAAGAGATACAAAAGTAGTCGAAAATCATGTAATGGCAGGATGCACCAACTCTTTGTTGTTAATGAATTTTCTCATAAAGCTAAGCACAAATGCATGATTATATATAAATTTTGTTATGCTCCTGGATGATTCAATGATATCATTCACAAGAGGAATCTTACCTATATCCTCCAACATCAAGTCAATACAATGAACAGCACAAGGTGTCCAAAACAAGTTAGGATACCTCTCCATAAGCAACCTACCAGCAGCAACACAATTTGTAGCGTTGTCTGTTATGACTTGGACAACATTTTGTGGACCTACTTATTGAATGAAGATGTCTAACAACTCACATAATAAACGTGCATCTTTAATGTGTGCAAATGCATCAACGGATTTCATAAACATTGTCCCCTTGGGACAACTAACCAAGAAGTTAAGGGTCATACCCTTCTAGTCAATCCAGCCATTTGACATGACTGTGTATCCAGTGTGTTCCCATGATGCCCTAAACTCCTCCAATCTAGCAATGCAATTAGCTTTTTCATTTTGAAGAAGAGGCCCTCTCAACTTTGCAAAGGTAGGGGCTTTGTACCCTAGGCCAACAACAGCAACAACATCAAACATAGGCTGGTAGAATGGGTTGGTCTTGGCAATGTTGAAAGGAACATCACTCCATAAAAGACACTTATTAACCAACCTGTCAGCTTTTGCCTTTTCCTTTTTTTTAAGTGTCGATTTGATGCCAGGTTGTGCACCAAGTGTGGTTCTAGGAACAAAAAAACATGAGAAAGTTGAGGGGTTGGGACATGTGGGTGTGGAATGTAATGTTGAAGAGCCACTCTCACTTCCTCCCACTCTTGAGGCCCCTACAAGTTGGCTTTTTACCACTACCTTGATGTCTTTTCCCTCCTCTTTATCCATCAATGATCTAATAGCCTGTCGAAAAAATTTTGGAGTTGGATTTGGGCAAAGTTCTATATTTTGCCTCGGAATTTGTCCCAAATGGAATTTTAATCTGTTGACACCCTCTACAAATATGCTTGCCACGCAACTTGCAAGTCAAATACATTCTATTCACCCCCCCACATTTGGGTATAGGATCAAGTTCACCATATTCCCACATAGGGTCCAAATTCCTCAGTATTTTATTTGAAACTTTGAACTTGAGTTTGAACGTAGGGCACAAAAAAAAAATTGAAAGAAATTAAAATTTACCCATAACATAAGAAGCAAACACAAATGTAATTTGTTGATTTTAAGTTTTAAATGCCTCTTCTCACTCACTTGAATGCACTCAGATTCACTAAACAAGGGTTTGAATTTTTTATTCTTGAAAGTTGAAACATGTAAGCAATCTAAAGACTTTGATGTTTTGATTCAATCTAGATTCTATACAGTGTTTTGATTCAAATTTCTAAGCAAAAATAAGCTAAAAACAAACTAATAGAAAGATTTAGGAAGTCATTTGTGTAACAAAGACTCAGAGAGAAATTACAATACATATCTAGCAGTAGCAAATTGGCATCTTGAGTCTCTCATGTTCAACAATGGACAAATCTCCAAATTCACACCACAAAACTAGTAAATATCCTCCTCTTGGGCAATGGCCAACACCTCCTCTCTACACAGGGATGAATGGCAAAAAGAAGAGTGAAAAATGAGTGTGATTTTCGGCCTTTTACCTCACTTATCCGCAGCTAGGCGGACTTCACAATTTTTTGGTTTGACTCTCAATAAAATCCCAACCTTTTTTATAACATCGCGATTTTTTCATTTTCAAAAAATCGCCAAAAAATCAGTCGATAAAATTGGCTAGCCCAAAAAAATCAAACTTTGTCAATTTTAAAGGGTAGGTTCCTTGAAATGGAACTGCTATAATTGCTAAAAAGAAATAAACAACATAACTTTTCCATGTAATTGAGATCAAATCTACACAAATATCTCAGTTCCAAGAATTGTATTCAAGTTGCTACACTCTCCAAGATTGAAAAAGGCCATTATTGTAAACAAGTCATTTGCCAAACTCAGTATGTTGCTTGTAGGTTCCGCTTATTTAATAGCCAACATCCTCATTTTTTCTCTACCTCAAGAAACTTGGTACTTTATGTTGAGAAACCAATAGGGCTAAAATAGAAGTGATTTCTCTTAGGCTTGATGACTACTTATGATTTTACTTTTCTTTATTATTAGCTTCTTCTTCTATTGTTATTATGTTGTTCTTATCATCAAACAGCTACCAAAACATGTAGATCAATAGTACACAAGGACACAAGATGTAGGCTGCTAGCCAGGGCCAAAACCTCTCTTAGAGAGGAAAATCCACAAAAATTTCTTCTCTTCTTATATATATGACGAATTCGAAGACCTTTAGACCAAGACCCTTCCAAGACCAAGTCAAACTTTCTCGAGGATGTGTTTCTTCTTACCAAGTCAAACCAAGTCAAATCTCTTCCAATTGCAAAACTTCGATCCCCAAGTTCTGATTTCGGCCCTCACTGCAAGTCTGAAATTTTCAACCCCCTGCAACTTCGCAAGTGTGGGTGAATTAGGGCTCCTTAGGCTTCCTCCTTCCTTCGCTTGGGTTGCTTCCTCTTCAAAGACTTGTGGGTGACCAAATTAATTTCCTTCTTCCAATCTCGACCCTTCTTTGACGACTTGAAAACTTCAACCTTGAAGTTGCAAAAACCCTAGCCTTTCTTCACACCTGAAAGAGAGAGTGTGTAAAACTCAGAAATTTCGACTTCCTTCTTCCTTCTAGTCTTTCGCTTGCCTTTTTCCTTCTTGTTCTTGCTTCCTTGATGAGTGAGTGATTGATTCTCCAAATGAGGTCGAATGGTCTTGTTGACCACTAAAGTTACGGCCGAAAAAATTTTGAAGACTACATGTCCAAGGATATGTCAAAGCATTCCTGCACCTACAGAGTTCCAAATTTCATCAAGGCTTCTAAACCCCTTTATTTCTCTCTTTCTTCATTCATTCCTCAAATTCTGCAACCCTACGGGGGTATTGTATAAATGTCACTAGTATGATAAATAAAGACATGTAACAGGCCTAGGGTGTTGGGACTCGATTAGCAAGCGAATACACCTTGTAGTGCTTTTCTTACTTGGTCAATTATTCCCACTTTTTAGCGGTGAAAATTTTTTTAGGTTTTTTCACTCACCACATACCCCAAAGTCGGGGTGACACCTTGAAGGTTGAGCCCCTAACGCATCTTAGTGTCTAGAGTCAATGTATATTACCATGTTAGGTCATTTATGAAATTTCACGGAATTTAACTAGGTCAAAGTAGGATTTTTTAATAATTAAAAATTTCCCGTAAAACGAGATTTTTAAATTATTTTCTATGTAATGATGTAAATAAGTGGTCTTGGGAAATGTCTGAGATGTGTGACTACTCGAAATCCATTCCTATAGGCCCAACATTATCCCAAAACCCACTTTGTGGGGTCAAAAAACGTCTTATAGCCCCTCAAAAGCCATTTTTTCTAATGTTAATAGCAAAAATGAGAAAAAAAAAAAAAAAAAATCAAAAAAATATGAATAATTGGAAAAAAAAAAAATTAAAATTTCCCAAATCAAAATAAATCAAATTTGACATGGAAATTAAATGGAGAAGCAAATGGTGATGTGGGAGCTACATGGGGCCCATCACATGAAGCACAACTCAAGTCAAAAATCCAAATGCCAAATAAGCAAGTCAAAGGGCAGTCAACAAGCATCACGTTGAAGTCTTCAAGGCTCATGAATTGGTAAAGGTCAAATTTAATTTATGGTAATGTGTAGAGTCTAAAGTTTGAAATAAATAAGTGGGAGTAGACCCCACCTCAAATATCCATGGTGTACGCATCATTTGCAAAGGAATACGCACATGCCATACAAGATCAACGCATATGCTAAATCAGATTACACGTTGGCCCAGTCAATTTTTTAATGCAGTTTTCAAAGGTATATATGCCGATTTGGAAAGGGGTTGTTAAAGGTTAAGATACACCAGTTAGTGGGGGACAATGTGTCAGAGCTTGTTCGCCCACTTTATCCCCCACTCATCTACACATCCCAAACAATCAGATTACACGCAGGCCTACCAAATGATGTGTACGCACAGCAGTTGGATAATAATAATATTCTCTTGGGATTTGATTGGTTTCCAACTTAGATCTGTGGGAAATTTGTACCTTATTAAACTCTTTTTCTCCGCTGATTTATTGGCAGTTCTTGACACTATACACAGCCAGATTTGAAACATGTTTATCACAGGTTCACATGTTTGAGATGGCAGCTAGTTGAGTGGGATATTTCTCCCACTTAATCTCACACTTGTCTCATGAAAATAATATGCATATCAGTCAAGGGATATCACTGCCAGCAAATAGAAGAACTCGTTGCCAATTCACAGCATGCTACATAAGTTCCTTTGCCACTTGGAGAAGTAAACTTTGCTTTGGGATTTTCAATTTCAGCCATTTGTCATTGCACTCTCATTGGGATTTTCTTCCCAAGTTTGTATAAAGAGACCCATTGGCCTTTCATTTTATATTCTTGATATAAGCTATTGGGCTTGAAGAGACTCTGTCAAATTGTATACCTGCATTGATAATAATACAAAAGACTTTGGGGTATCATTGATGGTGTTCTCCTTCTATCTTAAGGTGATTGCTTTCTAGTTTTTGTGCTTCAATTTCTTATACATTTGAATTATATTAGTTTTTATTGACATTCACTGTGGATTTATATGTGCAAGCTATCTTGTATGTAACTTTGATTAGAATAATATTCTAGGAGTAAAAAGTACTAGTTGATTTTTTGGACGAATTTTTAGTTCTCTCACCCATTATATTTATCTATTTCTTTTATGAGTGTTAATATTTGTTTCCAAGTGAATAGAAAAATCCTTTGAAATTGTATGAAGGATTGTTTTGGGCATGGAAAAAGTCTCAAATAGATCAACTCACTCTCGAATTCAGAATACGAAAGACCCATTGATTTTAGCTCCAGGGACTTCATCCAGCGAGAAGAAAAGAGGGAGTTCCCTTTTCCTCTACTCTACCTCAATCATATAAAATTCAAGTTTCATATTTCTTTTGATCTAAATATAGAGCTCTTAATGATTATATGAGTTAATTAGAGCATTATTCTAGACTAGATAGGTATGGAGTTCTATTCCTATACCTTGGTCTAGCTCTTGTAATTTAGTTGTGGAATATTAATTCTTTTATTGAATGCTCTCTCCACTAATTTTCAAATTTCTTTTGCAGCCTTTTGAGCAGAAATGAAAGTCCATTTTGGTGGCAACTTTGATGAAGGATCTTCTTAAAACCACCAACTTATTTTTGCAGGACCTCTTGCACTTGTTGGGGCAGCTTTACAACATGGCCGTGAGCCTTTTGGAGACCCATTTTTGGCTAGGCCGAGTTCCTTAAAAGGATGCATCTCTTTCTCTCTAGGTCATGGGCCTTAGAGGAGGCTTAACTTCTCTTATCTTATGCAAATTCTTCTTCATTTCAAGTCTGAAATTTGTATTTAATTTTCAAATTTCAAAAGACTTTCTTAGGCGTCATTTGCATTGAGTTTTATCAAGGAAAGTCTATGGTCAAAATATCTCATTGTAAAGACTTCCTTGGCTTAACTTCTCTTATCTTATGCAAATTCTTCTTCATTTCAAGTCTGAAATTTGTATTTAATTTTCAGATTTCAAAATACTTTCTTAGGCCTCATTTGCATTGAGTTTTATCAAGGAAAGTCTATGGTCAAAATATCTCATTGTAAAGACTTCCTTGGCTTAACTTCTCTTATCTTATGCAAATTCTTCTTCATTTCAAGTCTGAAATTTGTATTTAATTTTCAGATTTCAAAAGACTTTCTTAGGCCTCATTTGCATTGAGTTTTATCAAGGAAAGTCTATGGTCAAAATATCTCATTGTAAAGACTTCCTTGAGTTTCCTTAAAGCCTTGAGAGGCTCTAATTTTCTTGTAACAAATCTAATAAAAAAGGCTGAATTTTGTGGGAGTTTGGGAATTATGATATTATCCCATGGCATCCCACCTCCTCATTTAGAAGGAGGGATTTCTTGGGTGGATTGACTTGCATCTCTTGCTTTTATTTTTTCTCATTTTTCCTTATTTACATGCACCTTTGATTTACTGATCTAGCTCATATAACATTCATATTTCAATTAACCTTGTCTTTCTTTTATTAAGTATTTGTATCTTTTGCAACCTCTTGCATCTCATGCAACATTTCTATGCAAGCAAATACTTTACATTCTATGTGGCAAGCTTAACTCATCTACCGAGCAAATTGGGTTCATAGATCTTTGCAATACATTGCTCCATTATATGTCAACTTATGCTTGTTTGCTATCTTGATCATATATTTTGAAGCATTTACTTTGAAGCAATGTTGCGAAAATTGCAATTGGGATAAAACCAGCAAGGGTCAGAAAAAAGGAAAAAATCAACAAAATATTGGCAACATTAAAAAAAACATTTTTTTTTCAATTTTAAGTATCTAAAGCATCCCTGATTTTTTTACAATTTTTATGATTTTTTTGGTGATTTTTATGATTTTTTGGCAAATTTTACTATTTTTTGGCGATTTTTTCAAAAATTGCAATTTAATCGTGATTTTCGCAACACTGCTTTGAAGCAATTTTCAATTTATTTCATTTACTCACAACTTTGCAAGTAAGTAATTTCCATTGCAAAATTTTATTTGGAAGTTGTGGGCAATATTGGGCTATTTCCACTTTGAGATAATTGAAGCCATTGGTACAATCTTATCTTGAGCAATTAATTCATTTACTTTGAAGCATTTGTGTCTATACTTTCCTTCGGAAATACAAGCACTAATATCCATATGCATCTCATTTAGGAATTCTTAGCACTAATTTGCATTTCTAATTAATTCACCTCCAAGCATAAGCGTGGTTGAAAGACTCTTTTAGGGACCCCTTTCTTTCACCAACTTGAAGGATATATATCCACTTTTGTGCTTAACATGGTGAGCTTGTAGTCTTCAAAGCCACAGTCTCTGCAAAGCCAGAGGCATCGAGTGTGTTGGATATTCCAGGGGAGGGATTGTTAATACAGCCTCAGTTGTCTTTCCCTCAATGTCCCTCCACAACTCACATTAGAGATTTGTTTCAAAACAGACGAAAGAATGGCTACATCTAGACATGCATTTAGTTTAAAATCTACCAAGATAAATGCCCTCCACATTGGATAGATTGCATATCATTTAGTCATCGTGGAGCATCTCAAGTCACTTGAAGTATTGCTTATCCATTGTTCTTGTTGATGAATTACCTTATTATTTGATGTTATTATCTCTAGTTTCTTTATAAGTACAATCTCCATTGATATTTTGCAAGTAGTATTTTTCATGCTCATTTTGATCTAACATTTGCCATTTTGTGGGATTATTTGTCATCATCTTTTGAGTTTCCATCTTGATCAAGTATTTGTCATTTATCTTGAGCAGCTATTTATTTAAAGCATTGGTCTATGTTCTTATCTCTTAAATGAATCTTTGAATATTTCTCCCGTATGTCTATTTACTTGCTCATATCTTTGAAATCAAGTTATTTTTTACAAGCCTTCCATTTGCCTTAGTCTCCTGGAAAACTCATATTTCATCCACTAACCTTCATTAGGGACCACCCCCTTAGCTTTAACTAGGAGAGAGCTTTAACGGAGAAGTTGGGAATAGGTGATAGCCGCATCTCTTAGTTTACCACCAAGTCACACCTTGTGGAGTTAAGGATTTTTCCCACACTAACCTACGTGTGCAAGCGAGGTGGCAACAAGTCTCTTATATATAGCCTTTTTAGGATGACGAATAGCCCTAATTAGGCCAACTTCTTCATTGTTAGGTTGACTTGGTCTTAGAGGGGGATTTGACACTTTTGACTCAAAAATAATTCTTTTGGCATGTTACAAGATGCCAAATGGGGTCTTTTACATATGGCAATGACTCTTTGACTTATTGACTCTATGACAAAACCTAGAAGCACTCAATGGGTGCTTTGAACTAAAACAAAAATAATCTTGAGCATAAAATTCATGCTAAATAATAATAATAATAATAATATATTTTTTTATTTTACAATATACAAGAATCAAGCATACATTACATATTATGAAGACTGAACCTAGTTACATATTTCAATACTTTCTTGGTCATTTGTTCAAAATTAATAAAATTACCTTATATTCAATTCAAAATTCATATGAAAATTTATAATGGGACGAGAAATATTACATGTTCAAAACATATTATGATAGAATCATGTACAAAGCAAGGTATTGTCAGGTGATACTTGCAGTTTCCACTATATGTTATCGTGAGTCCATTAACAATCACAAAGTCCGAGAATACAATTGTCATGACTTGTAATTCTTATGTCAATGAGTTATTGTGATGATCCACTAATGAGTTGTTAGTGTGATCTAGATCTAGAAGGTCCACTAATGTATTATAAATTCGTATTTTGAAATCAATACTAAATAACATCGGCATTTAACCTTTTTTGCCATCTTGCTTGTCTCGTCTGGCTCAGAGCCATGACCAACAAAGATATGAGAGATAAAGTGTTAAGTTGAGAAGATGTTATGAAGCTTCTCCACGGTAGTAATCCATGAGAGAAGCCACACTGCCTATGTCAACAAAATGCATATCTACATGGCAATAAACAAGTCATAGCCCTTTTGATCTAATTTAATATGGTATTGTAGATCTTGCCTTTGTTATTCTTGAATTCTTGATTGTATATGGCATCAAGTTGCTATCACAATTTGTAGATTGAAGTGTTACTTAACACATTTTCTCGCAGTAATCTGGTGCTTAGTGTGATATATAAGCAAATTGAGATTTGCATTACGTGATCTATAAAAACATTGAAATCTATTACCATTAGAAATTCATTGTTGACACTACCTCTCAACATCATGAGATATTAGTTATAGTGTGGACATATATTGTGCATGTTGGTTATTAAAGAGATGTCTTAAAATCTTTTCAATGGCAAATTTCATTTACGAATCTTTATAAAGAAGGGAGCTTCAAAAAAGAATTTCCTTTCAAAATCTTTATAAAGAAGGAAGCACAAGAGAACAGATGATTGGAATTTTCCAATGGAAAATTTCCTTTCGAAATCTTTATAAAGAAGGGAGCTTCGAAAAAGAATTTCCTTTCGAAATCTTTATAAAGAAGTGCAAGAGACTAGATGATTCGAATTTTTGAAAAGTTATATTGATGTTGGTTTTAATGGGGGCATGTTCATCATAACAAGGGAAGATGTTTGGAATTTTTGAAAAAATATAAATATGTTGTTTTTTAAAGGGGGTATGCTCATCATTCTTATGAGCACAAGTATTTATTTAAAAGGAGGCTGCCTATATTTTTCAAGAAAACTTTTGGCTTTACATCTAGTGATTATTATTATAAGAAAAATCTCAATTTTATTTTGCTTCTTGTTTAAGATTATCCTAAAATCGAATAAGCAGGTCTAAAGTATTTTGTAATTAAAAAAAGATCTATTGTAAAGTGACCTACCTAAAATTGAATAAGAAGGTTAAGTGAGGTGAGTTAACCATTGTTATCAAAATTAAAGTCATTGTAACCAACACTAAGTGAGTCATCAAATTCAAGTTTGTAATCAAACTTCAGGGTGCATGATCAGTAGTACTTGACACCATAAGGTTACATAAAATTCAAGCAAGCGTGATCAAGAAATGAGTGCAAGCAAGCGAGTACCAATGAGCAAATGAGCGTCTCAAGTAAAAATGAGTAAAGAAAGAAAATGTCTACTAAATGCATCTCAGGAAATCAAAGGTTTGCAAGAGTGAAACCATGAATTGCAACAATAAAATAAAAGTACGTGAGTGGAAATTATAGGAAAACCAAACAATAATTGATCAAATCGTTGACACGCTAGCATCTGCAAAAGATCTTCAAAAAGAAATATATCTGAAAGACCAATTGATTGATGCTCTTCAGACTAAATTAACAGAACGCAGGGTAAGATTGATGAAATAATTGATGCAGCATCTACAGTGAAGGGAGATGCAATTTGTGATAGGGAAGGTCTAATAGAAAAGGTTAATGCATCTTGTGATACAAATGAATTCATCCACAAAGTTGATGCAAGTTGTGACACAGAAGATCTAATAATGCAAAGTGATACAACAAGTGACATAGAGGACCTTATTCAAAAGTTTGATGCAACATGTGATACAGTTGAAATAATGGAAAAAGTTGATGCAACTTGTGATAGTCGAGACATAATACAAGTAATTGACGCACAATGTAATAGAAATGACTTAATGGAATCAATGAATCAAGCACAGAAAATCAACAACAGCAGTGACTGTGAAGAAGAAAAAGAACAGGAAAATGGTCTTTCCAAGATGGTTATTAGACCTTGCAAAGAAATTTCATTCAACAGAAACCAGTATGGATTAGGAATCTAGGATACACCAAAGAAAACAGCTTTCATATTCCAGATTTCTCCAAACCAATTCAGTTTGTGAGCACAAGATTCCTTGAAAATATTCAAAATTCTGTTAAAAGGTGTCAGCATTGTAAAAGAGATGGTCATATAGAAAGCCAATTTTTTTATCTCCACCCAAATCACCTATCAAAAGAGTGTCGAAAAAAATAAATAAATAAAAATAAAAAATCTAAGAAATTAATTCAATGTGGATGGATAAATTCTTGGAAATGGAATCAAGAAGTGAAGAAACTGCATCAGTCTTACCGGCTAGTCAAAACAAAGGTAAAGACACAAGAGGATGATACTCTACACACCTAAAGGGGGAACACAATGATAAAAGAAATGCTCATACACCTTTAAGGGGGGAGGGTGGCAGGAGTAAATTGATGAATTGAAGATGGTTAGTGGTGACCCATAAAACACCACATTCTTCAAATCAAAGCAAGATGGTTAGTGATCATCCAGACCACCACCTTATTCAAAAAATATTGGTTACTGGTCGTCCAAAAACCACCACATTATTCAAAGCAAACTGGTTAGTGGTAAACCATAAACCACTAGTTTCCATGGAAGGTAGTTAGTGGCAAACCAAAAAACCACCACCTAAAAAATACAAAGTGTGAAAATTCCTTTAAATGCAACAACTGGAATTTATTCTTCTAACTGATTTATTACGCAGTTTATTTTGTTACGGCAAATGAACGAATAAATCACACTGCAATTTCTTCACAATAAAAATATTGTGGAAAATAAAAACTGGAACTGAGAAAAATAGAGCGCACACACACACACACAAAAATGACACCGTTATTTTGGAAAAAATTCCCCGGAAAAACTCGTTGTGGGAAAACCGGTGCAGCAGATAAAGGTTTTATTATTATTATTATATCTTCAACAAGGAATGAGAGTACAATATTTGGATGTTGACATACTGGAAATCCTTCAAATCTAATTTCTCTACTACCTCCCAGGAAAAATCCACGCCAAAATTGGCTTCCTCAACCACCCACTGAAGCACCTCCTCCTGGCTCTACGCAAGCACTACACAGCGCTGCACTGAAGATACTCCGGGACAAATAATTGTTGAGAAAATTGAATTGTTGCCTCCTAGAAAATCGCTCTAGCCACCTCCGAAAATTCTTCTCGACAATCTAGAGCCCAACAACCCTCTGAAACAGCCAAATCAAATTACTCTCTTTGCCTCCCTACCCAAGCTTCTCTAGCCTCTACACAGCTCCTGGAATAACTGACAACTATAGAGAATTTCTTTCGTAAATTCTCTCTCACAATCCTTCTACTAACCCTCAAACTGTCTCTTCTTTCCTTCTGGAAAGAACTCTTCTTCCCTGCTTTGCTACTGCAGCTGGAGAGCTAGATTTACCACGAACTCACTCTCTTGATGTATTGGTGTGTCTTACCCTCTACCCATCAAATTGCTCTTATAATCTTTCGTTGGTGAACCAACGGCCATGATTAGATCCTCATCAACAACTAAGATCATCTCAAACTCAATCCGTGTGAGTTTCTAGAGCATATCACCTTTCCTTAACAATTTTCCTAAGTTAGACTTAAGAAAAATTTAAATGATGGTTAATTAATTTAATTAAGGTGTTTTACAAGCTTATCTCGCAAAACATTTTCTGGGTTTTGAAGATCTCGAGTTCTTAGCCTCTCTAGCACAAATCGAGACTAGAACACATGTCTGATGCAACAAAAACCAACACTCCCTCTTGGAAAGGAAGTTGTTCTACTGTCTTTCCCCCATAACATCTTCCCTCGCATTGTTGATGTCTGACGTCTATCCATCAAGCCACTATGCATATTCTGATTCATCTGCCAACTTTGTAGTTGAACCACACTGCATTTGTGTTGTTGTTGACACTACACTGTGTTATCAAGTATTGTTTCCAACTCTGCTCTGCGCTGCAACTGATCTCATATTGTTGTTGTTGCTACAACTACTGCAACTAAGAACAAAACCCTGAATCAACTGTGTCCCTATACTGGCTCTGCATTTGTCTCCTGAATCTCTAACTGCAACTAGCCTCTACATTGTCTACTGAGTAATTGTCTGTGCACTGACTAGTTTTGCGCCCCTCAATAATTGACTACAACTAGTTCTGCAATTGTCCCTCAAAATCTGATTGCACCATGTTGAACATTGATCCAACTGCTACTGAAATACTCTAGGCCCCTGTAGCTAAGGTAATGATCCATGAGGAAACATCTATCTAACGCTATCCTCCATGGATCTTGCCCAAATATCTACAAGTCTAAAGCACTATGCTCCTCCTTCATCTGGAGGTGGTGCCCCATTATCTCCTTTCAAACCTAGTCCCTGGTTGGGACCCTTCTTCACTTTGCAACTCGCACTAGATAGCTCGCATTTCCTCCAACACCTGTCTCTGGCAACTGGAAGTCGATCTGCTACCCAGATCAGCATTCTGGGTTAACTCACACAGCCTCCTTTGGCAATCTCGTACGATAATCTTTAGAAAGCTACAAAATCTGCGAAACTCAAATAACAGGAGACTAGATCTGGAAATCTCCTTCTCTTTCCTACTCAGCCTTCCTTCCGCTACTCGCATTTCCTTAAGAAATGCGCAGATCTACTACTGCTTGCCTCCGAATGTCCTTTTTTGGTACTCGCATTGGCTGCTACATCAATTGGGCAACTCGCTCAACCTTCTAGAAGTCCTCTAGAATCTAACACACGATTTGTTGCCCTTGAAGCTTGCACTGGTTGACTGGAAAAATTGTTATGACCCCCTACAATGGAAATCTCGGATTTCCTAGAGAAGACTAAATCTGAAAACCCTTAAGGAAAATCTAGAAATTCCTTTCTTTGTGTGTGCTTTTGTCTTCCTCCTAGCATTGATATGCTACTGCAAAATCACTGCACCCAAATCTTCTCAACGAAATATCTTATCTGCTCACTAAAACTGCTTCCCAGCAACACTACTGCCTACAAATTATTGGAACTGAGGTCCTTCGATTTTTCTGCCACTTGCAAACTGAAAATCGAACCCTTGTTCAGTTAATTTTCACTCTTGGCTAGCCTTTGCTCAAATCTGGAAAATTTTGCCTAGAGACTCCCTCTAAGCTACAAAATTTCTCCCTTGTTACTAAGCCTGAGATCTGTCTTCAACCAGGCTCTGATACCATTTGAAAATTCCTTGAAATGAAGCAACTGGAATTTATTCTTCTAAGTAATTAATTATGCAGTTTATTTTGTTACGGAAAAATAATGAATAAATCACACTGCAATTTCTTCATAATAAAAATCTTGCGGAAAATAAAACTGGAAGTGAGAAAAATGACACCGTTATTTTGCACAAAAGTCCCCCAAAAAACCCAATGTGGGAAAACCAGTGTAGCAAATGAGAATTTTATTGTGATATCTTCAGCAAGGAATGAGAGTAAAATATATGGATGTCAAAATACTGGCAATCCTCAGGCTATGATTTCTCTACTACCTCCCAAGCAAAATCCATGCCAAAACTGGCTTCCTTAGCCACCCACTAAAGCAACTCCTCCTGGACATGCGCAACTCTATGCTGAAAATACTTCGGGAGAAATAATTACTAAAGAAATTGAGTAGTAGCCTCCTAGAAAATTGCTCTGGCCACCTTAGGAAATTCTTCCCCACAAACTGGAGCCCAATCTCCCTTTGAAACAGCCAAATCGAACTACTCTCTTTGCCTCCCTTTGCAGGCTCCTCTAGCCTCTTCGTAGCTCCTAGAATAATAGGCAACAGTAGAGAATTTCTTCCAAAAATTATCTCTCACGATCCTTCCGCTGACCCTCAAACTATCTTTGCTTTCCTTTTGGCTCGAACTCTTCTTCCTGCTCTGCTATTGCAACTAGATAGCTTGATCTGCCAAGGAACTCGCTCTCCTGATGTGTCGATGTGTCGATGTGTCTTACCCTCTACCCATCGAGTTTCTCTTATAATCTCTCATTGGTGAACCAACGACCATGATTAGATCCCCATCAATGGCTAAGATCATCTCAAACTCAATTCGTGAGAGTTTCTAGAGCATTCTCACATTTCCTTTATGATACTTTTATATTATTATTATCCTTTATTATATTATTATCTTATTATTAAAAGGAAATTCATGTCTCTCAATCATGGCACTCAATCACGTCATATGTAACTCCCCTTAATTAATGCATATGTTACTCTCTCTCACTTAATGGATACTTTACGCTCTCTCTTACGCACTCATTAAAAGCATGGCATATTCCTCTAAAACACTCATTAAAGAATGTCATAAAAGATTTCTCTTACGCACTCTTTAACGCATGTCACATTCTCTCCTTTATGGCATAAGTTACTAAGGCATGCGTTGATCTCCTTTATCGCATAAGTTACTAAGGCATGCATACCTCCTTAATGGCATGACTTACAAAGGCATGTGTACCTCCCTAAATGGCATATGTAACTCCTCCTCAAGGCATGCGCATTGCTCCTTCTTTATGACCAAAATTTGTTGCTCCTCATATATATATATGTATCCCATATCATCTCATTCTCACTACTTGTGCATTGTGAAAGAAGAATTTGAACTTTAGAGAGAGAGAGTTGGAAAGTCGAAGAAGATTGTGTTAGAGAGAGAGTCGGAGAGTCAAAGAAGATTGTGAGAGAGAGAGACCTCGAAAGTAAGAGGAGAGCTTAAGGTTGATTGAGTGTTTACATCAGCTGCTACTACTAGTGATCTTCATGCTACAACTTGTTCAGATTTGGGTGAACTTACTCATTCTCCTAATCTCTCATTGTACTTTGTATCTCTGCTAAACAATTGTTATATAATAAAAAAAGAATCTGGTTGGGTTTTCCCTTGTGAGTTTTGCCCTGGTCATTGAACCTAAATTCTTTGTGTCTTATCTTGTTCTTGGTTGTCTTCAATTGTGCACTTGGTTTATGTTCTATCTACAATCTCTTAACTAATATTGCAACAAAAAGAAGTTTTGGAATAAGTAATTGTTACAGCATATGTTAGTGTTTGGTAGCATCAAAGGTGCTTTAGCCTTGAAAATTGGTGGAGAGACTAAAGCACATGAGTTCTAAAGAACCCAGAAATTGTTTGGTGAAATTCCACCCGAATTGTATTATATTAAAATAATTAATATTTTTAATGGGGTTCCTAAGTCTAAACTTAGGAAAATTAAAATATTAATAGGCATTAATCAAAATATGGGTGAGAATGATCTAGAAGGCGGATCAAGTCATGTTTTAATCTTAGCCATCAATTAGAGACTTAATCTCGGTCGTTGAAGACTCAACAGGAAAAGTATAAAATGGAGGCTTGGGGTTCATTTGGAAACATACACTGAGAGAATGAATTGATCTAGAATTCAATTCCTAGGTAAGGTTGCTAAGGATTTTGAATTAAGTGATCATTCTGCAGCAGAGGGGCAGTGAGAATCCGGGAAAAGAACTTTCCGGAGAATACTGACAGAGAGGCAAAGAGAGATTGCGGAGAGGCAGCGCCGTAACCGGGAAAGCTGACATTGGGCCAGTCTAGGCCCACGCAACCTTGACGTAGAGCTAGAAGAACCAGTGCAGAGAAAAAAAGTTATCTGTCACGCAAAAGCCAGAACTGTCGAGAACAGCCGAAACTGTCGAGAACCACTGGAACAGTCGGGATAACTGACGCAAAGGGCAGAAGCAAGAACTACAGGGAACAGTCGGAACTATTGGGAACTACCGAAATAGCCGAGATAGCTGACGTAGAGGACAAAAACCAAAACTGTCGAGAACAGCTGGAACTATAAGAACAGTCAGGAAAGCTGACGCAAAGGGCAGAAGAAGTGACGCAGAGCTTGAAGGGCTAATGCAGGGCCAGCGCAAAAATAGTCGGGTTAGCCAATCTTGTGCCAGACCAGCCGAAATTCTGCCAGGTGAAGTGAGGTAAAACTCACTCAAATTTTCCACCAGTATTTTTCTCTGTAAAGGAATGTTAGATAAGCATCCTAGATTTGTATTCAGATATTTCTCATGCATAATAATAAAACCCTTGTTGAAATTTCTAACCCGTTAGAAATTTTCCTGCACTATCTGGTTTATTTCGCCTACTTGTTTAATTACTAAACAAATTATTTAACCATATAAATACTGAAATAAACACAATGCAGTCTCAACCATCTACAAATCATCAACTGAAAGAAATATACAAACACACAAGGGACACCGTTATTTTTGGACAATCGTCCCCGGAGAAACCCAACTTGGGAAAATCAGTGCAGCAGTTCTAAGGGTTTTATTATTAAGCAGCTTTTCTTGAGTACAACTGGGTGACAAACTGGCTCACCCTACAAAGAAATCTATCTGACAGTAACACCTCTCTTCGGAAGCAGCTATTTTGAAAGTATGCTCCACTAAACTCTCTCCAACACCTTTCTGAGGCACTGCGTCAACCCTCCTGGCCTATGTGTCAGCCTGAAACCCTCTATGTCAGCCCTATGATGCTCTGCGCAGGCTCTCTGGCCCTCTACATAGTCACTCTGGCCTCTGTGTGGCTCATGTTGGCTCTGTGTCTGCCTCTCGGCCTCTACGCTAGTCTTCCAGCACTATCTCTGCCTCTCTGTTATGCACTCACTGCCCCTCGCTACAACTCTAATCACTGGTTCGATTTCTCTTAGCAAACCCTGCTCTAGAAAATCAAACTGATTGATCAATCTGGTGTATCTCCAACTGACCCTCAAGCCTCCTCTCATACTTTTGTTGTTGAGTCTTCAACGACCGAGATTAAATCTCTAATCAACGGCTAAGATTAGATTTGGCTTAATCCATGTCATTTAGAACCTTCTAACCCAATTTTATATTAATACCCATTAATATTTTTATTTTCCTAAGTTTAGACTTAAGAACCCATTAAAAATATTAATTATTTTAATATCTCCTTCACCGGGTAGAATTTCCCCAAACCATTTCTAGGTCTTGGAGATCTCATGTGCTTTAGCCTTTTCACCAATTTTCATGGCTAGAGCACATTTGATGCTACCCCAAATCAACACTGCCTCTTAACGTGGAATGTGCTCTAGTAATGCTCCACCACTGAGCATCACCCTGATCATTTGGCACAGGTACCTGTGTTGATGTTTGGCCTTGCTGCCCAACATCCTCTACGCTGCTGCCCATGGCTCTACTACTACCATTGTTACAACTGTACAACAGCTCCCTCTGCATCCATGTTGTTGTTGGTCCTTCCTCCCAACACTGTAGCCCTCTCTCATCATGTTGCATCGTGCTATCCATAGCACTGCCACTGCTAGTGCTACACTGCAACCCAATTACTAAGACAATGGTAAATGATCTACCCAACGACTAACATCCTTGTCAAGCAAGAAACTCTCGTTGTTGCTATCCTGTGCTCCCTCTGCTGACTCTGCGCTGCTGCAACAACTCTGTCCCTCTCGCACTGCTGCAAACACCAATGTACCGCTCCATCCGCATCTGCTTCTACCGACATCTGCCATCCTGCTACTGTCTATTGGGGCTCTTGTAGCCGAATATGATCCAAGAGTTTGGGCACCTCAAAGATCTTGCCCCACATCTCCTGTAGTCCTCCTGACTACAGCTAGATGTCTCCCCACCTCTTCTCTAGAGGTACATGAGCACTCATGTCACAATCGTCATCATCCTCTACCTCCTTCTCCGCCTTAGTTGGCATTGCCTTGGAATCAGAAGCCTCTCCCTTATTCTTCTTCTTGGGACATTGGGTTGCATAATGGCCCAGCTCCCCACAGTTGAAGCACTTTATCTTAAAGAGGTCCTTTTTCTTCCTCTTCCCTTGCTGCCCTGCAGATGCCAAAGTTGCATCCTCTTCCTCCTCTTTCTTGACCTGGGCTCCTTTGCCACTACTTCCCGCCTTGGTCAGTCGTCTGATCTCTTCTTGGTGAAGAGTGCCCATAATTCTTCCCATCTTGGAAGATTCGCTCAACCCAAAATGCTTTGGACGAATGCCTCCCACTCCTCGGAGACTGCGTTCAGGGCAGTCCTCACCATTAACTCCTAATCCGGCATGGCCCCAATGGAAGTCAATTGGTGCCAAATCTCCTGCAACCTGTTGAGGAAGTGATCTATCTACTCACCCTTCTTCATCTGATACGACTGCAGTTGATTCTCTAGTAGCATCTTCCTCTGCACGGACGTGCCTTGATATAATGTCGTCAAGGTATCCCACATTTCCTTTGTCGTATTCTTCTCAGCAATATGTTGAACTACATGATCCTTGACCCCATCAAGGATTATGCACTTTACCTTGGCCATCGCATCCTCATACCTTTTGTTATCAGTTAGGTCTAGGATAGCCAAGGTTCTCAAGGCGAAGGCCTTGATGTGATATCTATCCAGAACAGACAGAATCCTGGCCTTCTAGATGACAAAGTTGGATGCTTCGTTCAACCTGTCATGATCCCACAGTCCGTTCATTGCCATCTCTACTCTTCTTTTTGACTCCTTTGAGTCTCTACTTCCCTTCTGAAAGTTCTCTCTCTAACTCCCTCTGAGTCTCTACTTCCCTTCTGGAAATTCTCTTCTAGACTCCTTCTGAGTCTTGATTACCCTCCTGGAAATCATTCTGCCAATAGTCAAATCGTACCTCTCTGATCCCCTTTGCTCCTGCATCACTGATCTGGATTTCTTGGCCAGAAATCTGCCTAGGTAGCGACTCCCTCTACCTTGGTTTTGTACCGTTAGGTACTGTTCTGCCTCGACAGCAATAGCACCCCACCAGCTTCACACTCCACAATCTGCCCACAGCTTCATATGCCCTAGCAACTAAAGAAACTAAGCCTCTAAGCTCGGCGCAATCCCGATAGTGGCTGAATCGCTCCACTAGCCAACTGTGTCACTCCTAGTTGGTTGAGCAGGATGACGTGATTCTTCGTGACCCTCTTCTGCCTCTCACTGCTTCTGTGTTGGCCCCTTCTCTGGCTCACACTGATGACATAGGCCCTCTGCATTACCCCTCTCTGCTACTTTCTGCTTAGGAACAGCTTCTATCACTCGGGACAGCTGTTTCTGCTGCAAATTTTCTGATATAGTTGGTGCCTTCAACTCTCCTATGATCTGCAACGCTCTAATACCATGTTGAAATTTCTAAGTCTAACCCGTTAGAAATTTTCCTGCACTATCTGGTTTATTTTGCCTACTTGTTTAATTACTGAACAAGTTATTTGACCATATAAATACTGAAATAAACACAATGCAGTCTCAACCATCTACAGACCATCAACTGAAAGAAATAGACAAACACACAGGTGACACCGTTATTTTGGACAAACATTCCCGGAAAAACCCAACTTGGGAAAACCAGTGTAGCAGTTCTGAGGGTTTTATTATTAAGCAGTTTTTCTTGAGTACAACTGGGTGCCAAACTGGCACACCCTACAGAGAAATCTATCTGGTAGTAATACCTCTCTTCGGAAGCAGATATTTTGAAAGTCTTCTCCACGAAACTCTCTCCAATGCCTTTCTGAGGCACTGCGCCAGCCCTCCTGGCTTCTGCGTCAGCCTGAAACCCTTTGCGTCAGCCCTCTGATGCTTTGCGCATGCTTTTTGGCCCTCTACGTAGTCACTCTGGCTTCTGCGTGGCTCTTGTTGGCTCTACGTCTTCCTCTCTGCCTCTGTGCTGGTCTTCCGACACTATCTCTGCCTCTCTGCTATGCACTCATTGACCCTCGTTATAACTCTAATCACTGGTTCGATTTCTCTTAGCAAACCCCGCTCTAGAAAATCGAACTGCCTGATCAATCTGGTGTATCTCCAACTGACCCTCAAGCCTCCCCTTATACTTTTTTGGTTGAGTCTTCAACAGTCGAGATTAAATCTCTAATCAACGGCTGAGATTAAATTTGGTTTGATCCATGTCATTTAGAACCTTTTAACCTAGTTTTATATTAATACCCATTAATATTTTTATTTTCCTAAGTTTAGATTTAGGAAACCAATAAAAATATTAATTATTTTAATATCTCCTTCACCAAGTAGAATTTCCCCAAACCATTTCTGGGTCTTGAAGATCTCATGTGCTTTAGCCTCTCCACCAATTTTCATGGCTAGAGCACATCTGATGCTACCCCAAATCAACAACCCTCAAAGTTGTTGCACCGGTTTTCCCGCATTGGGTTCTTCCAGGGACTATTGTGTCCAAAAATAAGTGTGTCCAATGTATCTTGTTCTTTGCTTTGTTTTCTGTTTCATGAGATCAAATATTTAATCAGTGTAGGTTGCAGAAGTAATTTGCTTCAATATTCAAAGGAATAACTTGATGAATGTAATTTAAAAATCAAGTAGGTGAAGTAGATTCAGATTTGCTACAGTAGGGGTTCTTTGAGGATTAGGAATTTTCACATGGTACCAGAGCATTGATTTTGAAACAAGAAAGCGCAGATCTAGTGTTGAGCATTGAGGTCGAAAGTTGCACTTTGCGGCAATTCGAATCCCCTTGGAGGGATTGCGCAGTCCTTGTCGGGAAGCTGATTCGAGGAAATCTCTCTCTGAGTGATTCGACAGAGGTATGATTTCCGAATCGTGAACTTGCAGATACAGAGGGAGTGACCCAAGGCCTTAGTGCAGTGCTAGAAGGGCATAGTTTTGGCCAGGGCAGAAATCCGCTAGAAAAGAATGAAGATACATAAAAGGGGAATTTTCTCTCGAGAGAACATTTTTCCAAAAAGTTCGAATTTCTCACTTGCCGGGCAGAAGTGCTAAGCAGTAACTAGTTCGACAATTGGGTGAGATGGCATCGCATGGGTTCAGAGATCAGGACAGGTTGGACGGAGCCTCCAACTATGTCATATGGAAGACCAGAATCTTAGTGGTTCTAGAGGAATATGATCTCGAGGCCTACGTCAAAAGAGTTGTAGTTGTTCCTGCTGACAACGATCAAAGAAAGAAGTACAAGGCCAAGCAGGAGAAGGAAAAGAGGTTGTTTCTCGATGGAGTTCGAGATCATGTGGTCTCACACTTACAAGGCAAGGATACAGCCCGGGAGATGTGGGAAGCCTTGTCTTCTCTGTATGAAGGCTCTTTTGAACAGTGGAAGATGTATTTGGAGCAGAAGTTGCAGCGGACTTTGATGCAGAGAGGAGAAAGGGTGAACCTCCATCTTCAACGTCTTCAGGAAACTATGGACCATCTTGCTGCAGTGG
>APFE030812262.1:93327-154229 GCA_000404065.3 Pinus taeda | reverse complement strand
AACATATCGTGACCTTCGTATTGTAAGTTACAAAATTACATAGTAAAGAAACACATTTTAACTAACTCTACACTAGACCAAGTTATACTTAATTATTTCCTATGTGTCGGAATATCCTAACATCCTCCCTTAAGAACAACTTGCGATAGGATTGAAGGATGTACAAATATGACACAATAGGAGAAGGAAGGAGGCATTAAAGCCTATCCCCCCTTAGTGACAACTTCCTGAACTCCAACCATAAATCGAAGTTCAGTAAACTTCGCCTCTATGAGAGCCTTTGTAAAGATGTCTGTAACTTGATCATCTGTTGAGCAATATTGCACTTCAAGAACATGGTCATGAATGAGCTTTCTGATGAAGAGCATGTGTAGTTCAATGTGTTTGTTGCACTGATGTTGGACTGGATCTTTGCATGGTTGAATGGAACTTTGATTATCACACCAAAGTGTAGTCAGATGTTGCTGCTGAAAGCCAAACTCTGATAGGATCTAACGAAGCCACAGGGCTTCCTTACTAGCTTCTACAGCGCCACAATACTCTCCTTCAGCTGAAGAAAGAGAAATGGCACTTTGTTTCTTACAAGCCTATGTAATAGGTCCAAAACCAAGAGTTAACACATAACCTGCAGTAGACTTCTGATCATCAGGGTCACCAGCCCAATCGGAATCCCTGAAACCAACCAATAGAGGAGATGCTTCTGCACTGTAATGAATCCCAAACTAAATTGTACCTTGAACATAATGAAGTATTATTTTAGCTGCTTTCCAATGACTTTCATGTGGGATTTGCACAAATCGAGCAATAAGGCCAACAGAAAAGGAAAGGTCTGGACGAGTATGGGTCAGATACAAAATTTTTCCTACAAGTTGACAGTATAAGGTAGCATCAACTTCAAGGGAAGTACAAGTGACTGAAAGTTTGGCTCCAGATTGAAAGGGAGAAGGGGTTGGCTTACAGCCTTCCATGTGAAAGTGGTGTAGAAGATCACATGCATACTTGGACTGGGAAAGGGAAATACCTTCCTTGGATTGCAAGACTTGAAGACCAAGAAAATAATGCAAGTGTCCTAAGTCTGTCATTTCAAACTGCTTTTTAAGGTTGGACTTCACATGGTTTATAAGGTTGGGGTCACTACCAGTAAGGATAAGATCATCAACATAAAAAACAAGAATGATAAGAGACTTACCACTTTCTTGGTGTAGACAGTATTGTCAAAATGACACCTAGAAAAGCCAGTATCTAAAAGAAAGCTATCCATTTTGGCATACCAAGCCCAAGGGGCTCGCTTGAGACCATAAAGGGATTTCTTAAGCCGACATACAAGGCTGGAGTCTGGTTGTATAAAGCCAGGAGGTTGTTCCATATAGATTTCTTCATGCAAGTCCCCATGTAAAAAGGCAGATTTAACATCCATCTGATGGACTTCCCATTTGAAAGAGACAACAAAGGAAAGAACAAGGCAAATAGAGTTCATTTTGGCAACAGCGGAGAAGGTTTCAGTATAGTCAAAGCCTTCAACTTGTTAAAAACCCTTAGCAACAAGACGAGCTTTATGTTTATCAATTTTTCCATCTGGTCCATACTTGGTTCTGTAAACCCATTTGCATCTAAAAAGTTTTTGTCCCTTTGGAAGAGGAACAAGACCCCATGTATCATTTGCCAATAATGAACGATATTCTTCATTCATAGTTGCATCCCAGTCTGGATGGCTTAAAGCTTCTTCAAAGGTGTCAAGATCATAATTCGCTGGAGCTTGGGCCAGTAAAGAAGAGGCTCTATCAAACTAGGAACGAGTGCGACGTTGATCTGTAGGATCACCTGCAAGAGCACCTACTGCATCCTGAGTAACGCGGACCCATTTTGGAAGTTGAGGAGCTGAAGGAGGATCCCGAGAAGGTGGGGGAGGATTTCCATCCTTACTGTCATCATCTGAAGAAGAAATATTTTCAGAAGTAGAAGGAATAGAGAGAGGTGGCACATCCGTCGAACTAGGCTCGTAGGCCAATATATTTTCAGCAAACTTTACATCTCTTCTAATGATAACATTTTTGGACTTAAGTGGAATAAGTCTATATACTTTGACATCTTCAAAATATCCAACAAAAATACATTTTTCACTCTTAAGTTCTAAGGCTTTATGTTTCTCATCGAGAATATGAGCCCATGCTTCACTTCCAAAAACACAAAAATGACTTACATCTGGTTTAATTGAGCTCCATGCTTCTTCTGGAGTGATATTCTTTAAAACCATAGTATGAGTGTGATTTACTATGTAATTTGCACAGTTAATTGCTTCTACCCAAAAATTAAGACTAAGTCCTTTAAATTGAAGCATACAATTAGGCATTTCTTTTAAGGTGTGATTCTTCCTTTCAGCTACACCATTTTGTTGTGAGTATATGGAACAGTATGTTGCATTTGAATTCCATGCTCAGTGCAAAAGTTGATGAATTTGTTGTTAACATATTCTCCGCCATTATCAGATCTTAGCTTAAGAATTTGATGTCCAAATTGTTTCTCAACAAAGGCCTTAAAGACCAAGAACATGTTAAATATTTCACTCTTGAGTTTTAAGAAGTATACCCAAGTGCGTCTAGAGAAATCATCAATGAAAGTTAAGAAACACTTGTAACCAGAGAATGAAACAACTGGAAGTCGACCACATAAATCACTATGCACAAGCTGTAAAGGGGTTGAGTCGTGCCAAGAGGCATGTTTTTCAAAACTATCTCGATGATGTTTTTTGAGTGCACATCCGGAACAAACACCATCTCTACAAGATACCATAGGAAGGCCTATCACCATATTTTCTTTACATAGATTTTGAAGGAACCGATAGTTTAAGTGACCAAATCGCTCATGCCAAAGTTTGCTCACTTCATCATTATGAGCAACAAATATCGAGGAAAGAGTTGATGACCCAAAGTTGTTAAACTTATACAACCTTGTAGAATCATCAACAATGCCAGCAGCTAAAATCTGTCTAGGATCTCTTAGATCCTTAATTACAACATGTGAGGTGAAAATTCAACAGTTTTACCTTCACCTGAATGAGTTATCTGATATACGGATAGAAAGTTGCAGGATAAAGTTGGAACACATAATACATCATTAAATTGACCATTGTCTAGATGAACAGCTCTAGTCCCTACAACACTAAGAAATATATCATCACCAACATATATATTTTGGTGTTACAATCATTTAAAGAAAAAAAACATGGCTTTGTTTTTGGCCATGTGATAAAAAGCTCCAGAATCAATTAGCCACTCATGAGAATGAGAAGAAGAAGATACATTTAGGGCATAACTAGACCGAGATGCTTTACAACCACATGCAGAAAGTGTTATTCCTGAAAATGACGTTGAAGTTGAAAAGTGCTCCAAATGGATAATATGCTTCTTCATTGTTGCTTCCAAGGCTTCCATCTTCTTAAAGCATTTGGATTCTAAGTGGCCATCTCAATTACAAAAGTTGCAAATGTCTATCAATCTTTTTCCCTTTGTTTTTATTTGCCTTGTCATTTTGTTGAATTGATTTTTCATTTTCAGACTGAAATTGCTTAAGACCCTTGTTTGGTTTAGGACCATTCTTTTTAGGATACCGCTCCTTAGGATTCTTTGAATTTGGTTGTTGTTAGGCAGCTAAGGCTTTCTTAGAAGAGTTTGTAAGATTAAGAAGACCATGATGTAAGAGTTTTTCTTGTTCTCCTATTAAAGAATCACAAAAAGCATCAAAAAGAGGGGGAATTGTAGTCTTGTCCTTGAGAAATAAAGGCTTCTCTAGTAGAATGGAAGGTGGAAACAAACACAGAGTAGGTTGGTCCCAACTTAGTAAAAATGGAATAAATAAGGCTTCCATCCTCTTTATTAACGTTAACACCTTCCAAGAGAAGTCTAAGCGTCTTGAACTTGGACAAAAAATCTTCAATGGAAGAAAAATTATTGGGGTCCAACGTAAGCAACTCATTTTCGAGTTGATGGGCTCTAATTTCATTTTTAATTCCAAAAACTTTGGTGAGTTGTTTCATTGCTTCATTAGGGGTATCAAGTTTTGCAATATGAAATTTAAGGTCTGGAGAAATAGACATCCCTATCAACCCACGTGTTTGATCTTGCTTATTTTCCCATTTGGTTGTCTTACCATTATCTTTAGGTTTAGTTTCTTATCCCGAGGCTATTTTGTAAAGACCTTTACTTCTAAGTAAATCCACAATGTAGGACCACCATTGGAAGTTGTTGGTGATGTCAAGAATAACTTGGCATGGACTTCCCATTTTAACAGAAACTGAAGCGGTAGATGCTGAAACTAAGTGTTCCAATGGAAAGATCTCGAAAAAATAGGCCGATTCGAAACAAAAAAAAGGGCTCTGAAAACGGCTTCCGGATGAAAAAGTTATGGTTTTTTGAAGAAAAGTTGTTGAAGATGCCGACGAAGTGTGTGAATGTGCGGAAGTGAATGATAATGTTATATTTATAAAAAAATCCCCCTTTCCCAACTTAATCTAATTAGCTCACTTAAAAAAATAAAAATAAAAATATATACATATATATAGTTTGTGACCCACTTTTATAAATAAGTCAAAGTCACTTTTCCATTGCCACTTTATGAGCTACCCACTAAATTGTGACTTAAATAAAAGACAAAGAGACTTTAGAATTATGAGTGACTCACTTTTTATAATGGGTGAGAACACTTTTACATAAAATAACTTTAAAACATAAGTTACATGTGCTTTTTGAAAAAGTAACTCAACAAAAAGAAAGACTTGAACTCAAGACCTCTATTCTCATAAATTAACCTTTGGACCAAGTGAGCTAGTTTAAAAAGTTAGTAATTTTTGGAAAGAGGAAGGGGTTTTTTTTTTTAGTCACTGAAGCTTTGGGGTGCGTGCTTACTTGAAAAAGTTATTTTTGTCTACAAAACGAAAAACCACACAAACCAACACGGACATACAAAAAAAACTAAACCTTATGGCTTGAAGTTAGCTTTCCCTAGAAACTAAATACTTTCCTCAATGTTTCTGATTTTCCAAGATCACACTAAGGTGCGGCGAAAAAGAGCATACGCATGAGAAAAATCCTTCCTTTTCGTTTCTGATTTGCCCAAATTGCACAGAGTCGTAGGGCAAAGAGCATACGCAGAAATGAAAGGTATAGATCCGGTAATAAAAAAAATCAGAAAGCTAAATAAACCGAAATAAACAGAGATGAATAACTAAAACTGTAAATAAAGACTGTATACCTCCATATCTAAAAAATGACGTAACTAGGGCTACCAGAAACCTTTTCGTGTGAAACGAAAGGGGTTCCTCACTGGCACAAATGCTCCTAACACAATAGAGCAGTCCTCTCGGCCCGAAAGCAGTCAGAAACAATAGATATAGGAAACGACAATCGCATGCATTTGTATCGGCTTCGGATTTGGATCACCAATAGATGCGGCCCTCAAATAGCTCTGATACCATGTAGGAATTTACAAGGTAAGTTCCTCAGATAGAACACCAAAGGACACCATTCACAAACAGATCAAAGATCAATACACCAATATTCTTGACATGGTTAAAACCCTCAAAGAGGGAAACAGTCCACGGCCTGAGCCAACACGGCCACTTCAGGCAATTTATTAATAAAAGAAAGAAAATTTACATAAGCTTCTCTCTTGAACGGTCACCCTACAAATGACCCTCCATGCTCTTTAAATAGAGATCATGGACCAATCGAGTGTTAAGCCACAGATCAAGTATCGGTAATACCAAGGAGAGAATGAACCGTCGGATCACTTCATGTCTAGAACTTATCGTGATCGTCGGATTGTAAGTTACAAAAGTACATAGTAAAGAAACACACTTTACCTAACTCTACACTAGACCAAGTTATACTTAACTATTTCCTGTGTCGGAATATCCTAACAAAAACTTCAAAAGTACATTGACCTTTGCTGACTGTGATTTTGCTTCTTTTGTGTGACGTTGACTAGGGTTGACCAAGGGTTTTCATTGTGATTTTGGGCGGAGCTTCTGTGAACAGTTCAGTTCTATTTTCGGCTTCTTGTTACAGCGATCTCAGGCCAGAATTTCAGCCTCATTGTGCAGACCTCATTCATTGGACAGAAGTTGATTATCTCTCTTTCTATTGGTAGACTTTGACTGGTATTGTATTGAAGACAGATTTGAATTTGTTGGAACAATTTTGATGTACTTTTGGTGGACAAAATCTCTCTCTCATAAGGAAAGAATTTTGGGCTTTCCCCTTGCGGGTTTTTCCCTGGCTGTGAGCCTAATCTTGGTGTCTCGTCTCTTATTGTTCATTATCTACTGTGATCTCTGTTTACTGCGCTTATTGGAGAACTGAATGGTTGAAGTTTTTCATGTACCGCTACTTGTTGATTAAACTTTAAAGTATAAAGAAGGAACCGATTGCATCAATAGAAGTAGTTATCAATTGTGAAAAACTATTCTAATCCTAGCTACACTAGAATTTCAACAATTATCATGTTTATTCTTAGTTAGGTAGGGTGCCTCACTTCAGGATATCCTTGACAATCTTCAGTTGGCTAATTCAAGCATGTAAGAGTGATATATTTGGACTTCATCTCTCTACTACTCTGGTTATAGCTTATCTCATCCAATTCAATTCTATTCCGAGCAAGGATGGGCACTATTATTAAGAGATTTTGTACTGATATCCTTAGTCAAAATAGAGCTCCTTCTTACAAAGATTTTTGACATATATTCCAATCCTTTTTAGCTCCTATTCTAAGCCAAACTAGTGCACCTCACTTGGATATTATTCTCGGTCTGTTTTATTGGTTATTCTTCACAAATTCCTCTTCTATCTTTGAGTTGACTTGCGTGCCCACCTCTTAGACTTTTATGCCTCAATTAAAGGTGATTTTCCAAGAGATTCTTTAACCTCTTCATCCATCTATTCCATGTTGAACTATGAACGACATTTGGAGATGCTTCACTCTTTCCAAGATGAATACTCATGCATATGCTGGGCACTTAATTGGGTTGACATTTTTGTGCTTGGATGAGAATTGAACCACGTAGACCTAGGCACTGTCTGCTAGATGGATCTAGGATGCTTTAGGGTTTTGGAAGTGACATTGCATGGCACCTATTCTGGATCTTGAGATATTCTTGGATATTATCTTTGTATGAACCATCACCTATAAGAGAGGGAAATTTTAGAGAGATGGAGATGATGACTTGATGTCAATGCCTCCTATTGCCAAGGATGTGATTGTACCTCAGTAATTGGTGTGGGAGAGAGGTCTTGTGCAATGACTTTGCATCCCCTCAGGACCTGCTGTTTATCAGATGTACTAGAACTTGTACATGTCTACAACTTTGGTAAGGATGATCACTTTCTTGGTGGACAATTTCACAAGTGTTCACTGAATTTTGTAATTGGTTTAATAGTATTTGAGTTGATTTAATAGTATTTGAGTTGATTAGCCTTGGATATATCCTCTAGCCAATTAACTCTCTTTATTTATTTATTTTCCTTCTACAACCATTGGCTTAAGGCACTGGTCCGAAAAGTACATAAGAAGAACCTTTCATAGAGTCTGAGTGTTTTACTTGCAAATCTGCAACATTTTTTCACAGATTTGACAAAGATTATAGCAGATTTCACGAAGGGTAAATGTTTATTTGACATTCTAACACATAAATCTGAAGTTTACTTGCTGTTCTCAAGAATTTAATGGCAGAAATCTGAATATTTTCTGATATTTTGGTGAGAATATTTTGTATATTTGAAGCCTTTTGCAGGGTTGCAGGGTGTACTTGAAGATTGTTCACTTTAAATCACTAGCAATTCCCCCCCTTAAACTAGCAAGCACTACCCTTAACTAAGATGCACTGTGCGAGGTGACAATGGCACCTTCCCTAAATGTCCTTTTTACTCCTTCCTGATTTTGGTCATTTGTAGACATCAATAGAATTCCTTCTATTTACTTTGGCTCATCTCCTTGTTTATTCCAGTTCCCTATTCTGTAGAGTCTAGACTTTAATACAGTTTTGCTGGACAAGCTTAGCATCCTTCCTATTTACTCTATTTAAGCCATCGCTTTATCCATGAGATTCCAAGCAACATGATTATATATATACTACACTCCTTAAGATCAGTTCTCATATCACAACAAGGACATCTGACCAGGCTATTTTGTCACTTGCATTTCTTCCACCAGGAAATATCTTTTGTACATGTATGTCATAGAAATTGACTCTTCAAATGAGGGTGTTAAGTGAGATGGTGAAAAAGTTAAAATTGCATGGTAATATTGTGGCATGAGTTTAGAAGCGTTTTTCAAGTATTATTAAACCACTCTAACATGTAGCTCATTCCTACAACTGGAGAATTTGCACACTGAGCTCTAATTTGTTCCACTAGAACAAAACAGAAGCAATCATCAACAAAACAGGAGAACACAAATACTAAGCATCATAGAAGAGATTGCATTATATAAAGGGTGCTGCTAACAGCTCAAAATAATATATATTAACTGAGGAACTGGGCACGTAAAAAATGGTATGCTAATAGCTAATAGTCTCCAATTTTGGCAAGCAAACACTCAGATCAAGACTAATATTATCTAACAAGTACCAATAAATTAATAAGATACACTAGGAATTAAGTCAACCAGAATATATAAAAAAGGAAATAAATCAAACAGGGACACACCATTTATCTGCCGGTAACATTTGACAATTTTATGATCCACAATCTCCTCCCCATATGTAATATCTGCTCCATACTCAGCAGCCAGAGTCCTGAAAGGTAGTGTTCCCTGCACGGTGCCAAGTAATATTAGTATAGTGCAACAGCCATTGCAGAAATTTTATAAACGTATAATTATAAAGTCAGTATTGGGTTAGGCATGACAGCATTAATGACAAGATGGTTAATAGATAGGTTACAAAATTCAGAAATAGCAGACCCTGAGCATGGTTAGATTACAGTGAGTATCAGCATACGGGTCAGCTTGTGTTGGAAACTCAGTCTTTGTGTCCTTTATTCTATAGACTGTGCACAATAGAGGCTACATATAAAATTAATAAATGATAATTTGTCTACAAAATTTACCACTTACTAATTATAGTTTTTTTGTTAAACTTCTAATTCCAGATCTGATTTAATATTACTAGTAGATTATTAACCCAGAAATATTTAAATCTGAATCTCCTGAATAAGCAATATTCTTGAATTTCTAACTCTGAAATTTTCAGCAGAAGCAAACACATGATATAAATTCTCACTGAAAGAAATTTACATTATAACTGAACTGAACTTTGTTTATCAGAACAGTGAGGACTCCCTAACTAGGAAAACGGTCCACAGAGAAAATCCGAAATTTACAGCAATTAAGCTTAACTGAGGTCAGCCCAGAAAAAAACCCAACCGCAGAAAATCACACTTGCACACTGTTGTACAAATTCTGGGCAGAATATGGACGCAGCTGTATGGCCTGTACAACTCTCAACTCATGGTAGCTTCCTCCCTCGTGGCCTGTACAGACCTCACACAAGCCCTGGTTATAGTTCTTGACCTCTAAAACTTGCCCTAGGTTTGTCTCAAGCCATGCCCTAGCCGCTTCCTCTACCTTTGTGATTTTGTTGCCTGAAAAGTCACTCGATCTCCACTGATTTAAGAGCCAGATCTGTCTTCAGCATTTGGGCTCTTCTTTTCCTCTACTACTGCTCATTTTCCTCTTCTCCTCGGCCTGTGTTTTCAGGATCACTATGTCTCACACTCACTCACAAATGTTTTTCTCAAAATTGTCTTCTTCTCTCCTTATGCTGGTTTTTATAATTCTTTATTGAGCTAGACCCCTAACCCTAATCTCCAAAGTGATTGACATTTAAAATTAGATCTCACCTCACTTGAGATCAACTGTAGAGATTAGGTCTAAGTCACTAATGTAATTAACTTACATTTCCTTAAACTTTCCTAGCTCAATAAACAGAATTAATTAATTGACTTTAATTAACATGCTTTCCCTAAGTTAGGGAAATTATCAAAAACAACTCACTCAATTAATATAGGTTAATTAAGCTAGTTTACTAAGTGAAAGTGAGACTTGGGATGACTGTTGCATGCTTGACACCCAGCCTATGCAAAAGCACCTATCCATTGCTAAACTTCAACCCTCCCGCTTAGCAAGGAAGGTATTTTGCACCACTCCTAACTTATCTTCATACAAGACAAACTTCTTTTTTATCAAGGGCTTGGACATAATACCTCCAACTTTCTCATCTATGGAGATATACTGAAGCTTCACAGCTCTTTGAATCTTGTCTCTGATGAAGTGATACATAATCTCAATATGCTTGGACCTGTCTTGAAATACTGGATTCTCAAAAAGTTTGATACAACTGTCATTATCACAGTAAATCAATGTAGGCTTCAACTCCTAACTAGACAACCAAGCAAGTAACTTGCGAAGCCAAATAGTCTCACAACCTGTCAAACTCACTGCCATATACTTTGTGTTTGTTGAACTAATTGTCACGCTTCCTATTGAACCATGAAATTACTGTTGATCCCAAGTTAAAGAAGCACCCTGAGGTGTTTTTTCTATCCATTGCACTACCAACCCAATTTAACTCTGTATACCCCTGCAGCTTCACCCCATCACTCTCGATCTATCTCAACCCATACTCCATTGTACAACACAAGTGTCTGAATACATGCATTGCTGCAATCCAATGCATCCACCTTGGTTCCACCAAGAACTGGCTTAGGCTGTCTACAGCAAAGCAGATATCTAGTCTATTGTTGACCAAATACATCAAGGTACCAATCAGCTACCTATACAATGTGGGATCCACCAACTTTGAATATGGAGCACTCAACTTCTTCAAAATAGTGATCGTAGGCGTAGTCATAGGCTTGTAGTCCATCATCCCAAATCTCCTCAGAATATCAACTACATACTTCCCTTGTCTAAGGAAGATCTCACCTGGCTACTACCACACCTCCAACCCCAAGAAATAATACATCAAAATGATGTCCTTCACCTCGAACTCCAAAGCGAAAACATGTTTGCACATAGCAATGAGCCTCTCCGCACCCATGACAAACAGGCCATCAACATACAATACCAAGATAAGTGGATCACCCCCCACAAGTATGAAATAAGAGATCTGCTTCACTCTTGGTGAAACCCATGCACAGCAAGTACCCATCACTCTTAGAATACCACAACCTCGATGTCTGCTTGAGTCCATACAAGGCCTTCCTAACACTGCATACATAGGAATCTGTTGACAGTGTTGGACCCGTCAACATGTCAGGGGATCTCCCCAGTAAGAAGTCCCAACTAAACCTCAGATCGTTTGGTGTAGGAGTTCTAGCAGTGGGTCGTACGGTATCGCCTTGACCGCGGTTGCGTCCAGAGATAAGCATGATGTCCTTGTTGGTAGCAATGGTGTGACCAGTGTAGCAAGCCAAGGAAAGTGCATGAAGAGTTCTAACACACGGAAAGGGGAATGAGTGTGCCCCTTAGAAACCTATGGAAACACGCGACTTGAAAGGGAACACACAAGCAAAGATGCATCACAAGCTAGAAGGCAAGTTAACCAATGATCCAAAGTGATGATTAAACCAACAGCACATCTTAGTAAGATTCATACAAACATATATAGAAGAATCCATACATACATGCATAAGCAAACAGCTACATATATCATTTGAGTAATCAAGACAATTGAACTACCAAAACAACATATGCATGAAACGTGTTGGCTCTGTTATGTTAAGAAAGTGAAAGTTCCAATCATACATACAACCAGGATCAACCACTAGTTCCAACAGCGGAATGTTACAGTCACTGTTGCCTGCTCCTCCAAAGAGATGTACAAGCTCTGCACTGTGGAGAAGCCAAGACGCGTTACAATACAGTCCAAGCTTTCTCTAAGTTACACCTATATGAAGTTTGGCTCCCAAAAGCCAGTATAATGAGTTATGAGGTTCTATAAATAGCAAAGGGTGGGGTGACCCTTGACATTCCCCCTTTGTGACTCTTCAACTACTACATGACTGTTACATTCTACTATCGACACTTGGTCTTTCACTTTTACAAGATGTTACATTACAAGCTGCACATGTACCCATGTGAGACAAAATAGGCTTGAGCAATCCATAAAAGACATCACTAAGACTTGGACAGTTGTGGGAAGACCAACTCTTTCACATCCTCGCGATGATCGACGGTGGCGAACCGATGCCAAGCTTGGTAGTCCGCGATGGTGTCTGTGTACTCTATGGTGACATCCTTCTGAAAGCGAACTCTTGCCTCCATTGCATCTGGGTACACTATTTTGGCACCTCTGTCCAACTCATCAGTTAACATGCGCATCATAGTTTTGACTCTTGAGTGCAGCCGGACCAGCAACATACTGATGCATAGTGTCTGCGCTGATCTCCAAGTGTGCACTGGTGGCTTTGCGCATCAACTCATCAAAGTACATGTCCAGCTCTAGGCGGACTTGGTTCTTTGTCTTCGCCTTGGTGAGTGTGCCAATAGATGGGATCGCATGCTTGTGCACAATGACATCCATGCTCCAGAACACCCGTGCATGTGATCGACAACACTGCTCACCTTGTCTGCTCTATGCCAGCTACTGGGACGGATCTATAACCTGTATGGGCGCAGTTTCATCAATCTGTTGATGTTGCGCCTCCTGTTGTACCTATTCCTATTGCATTTCCTTCTCTCCTTTGCGCAATTCCTATTCTTCCCTGAGTTGTTGCTTCAACTTTTGCAACTCCTTCTCTGTTTCCTCCATCTTTTGTTTCTCTCTTTGCCTTCGCGTGATCCTCTTGTCGCGTTGTCGCCTCATAGCCTCAATCTCTAAAGTTGCTTTCATCACGAGTGGATCTGCTTTGAACTTGTAGCTTTGCTCCGCCTTTGCACTGTCAACAACCTTCCTCTTGCCTTTGTTGCGCGCAGGTCTGCTACCCTCTGCCGCTGCTGATGGCGTTGCTCGTTGTAATGTCATTGCCATTTCATCTTGATATCCTTGTCTATGAACAGCTTGGTGTCTTCATAGATAGGCAACCTCCTAGACACTTGCTCAATTGTATCTCCAGTTGCGCTCTCAACAGTGTCCTTTGACTCTCCTCTCCTGGAGGCCATTGTACCTGTACTGCTGAGAGGCAGACAAACCCCTGTGATACCTGGAGACATAGCAACACTCATGGCAAGCAATCTGTCATTTGAAAACCAAAACAAATTGGAGGGTTGTCATGCAACATACCTGTGTGACTGACTATGAAGATTGCGCAATTTTCACCAAGACGCTGGAAGACTGACTACCAAAACTACCCAAGGCACAATCCGGGTTGTCAGGAGGCTGACTATCCACTGGAACTGCGCAATGCGCAGTCCAGCCTGTGCAGTTTCAGACAACAAGGGCATGCAAACCCAACAAACTGCATTGCGCAATTCCTGGGGCCAACTGAGTACTGCCTCCCAGAATTGTGTAGAGCAAGCCTCGAGGTCAGCGTTGACCAGATTTACGCATTTTTTGGGAGGAAGGCAAAGGCTTCACTCTCAGAAGTGCGCATTGTTGGCCAGGCAAGGCAGGGTCTGGGCCAAGGCAGCCCAAACCCACCAACAGGCGACTAAAAACATTAAAAGGTTTGAATGCATAGTGAGACTGAGTGTAAGCAAGAGTGAATAGTCATGCATGCAAACAGAGAGTGAAAGATTCAGAAAACGGGAAAGCGAGCATGTGGGTGAAGCGAGTTGCCGCAACAACGACCATCAGTGCAGAAACAGTGTCATGCATGCAACAATAGTGAGATGCAATGAAAAACTGAAACAATGCTTTTACAAGCTAACATACATCAAAACGACAGCAAGCGTTCATTGAAACCAAGCAGACAGCACTCACGCAAGCCGAAATACAAAAAGTGACAGAAAAGCAACAAACGACATGAACAGCAGACTTACCCAGAAAAAGCTAAGTCGAATGTGCTGAAGACTCCTAGATGTGATGTGGGATGTCAGAGCTCCAAGATCGATGTGAGGAATGAGCTCTGCAACGTCGAATGAATGAGTTTTGATAAGATCAAGGTTATGACACGCATGCCACAAATCTAGGAAAAAGCAACACTTGGCAGGAGGTTTCTAAAATGACTTTTGCATGTAACCTCCAGTTGCTAAAAATGGATCCCTAAAATCTAGGGATGCCTTTTGCTTTTTGTCTTTTCGAGAAAAGCAACCCATGCATGCAACTCAAGATTGCTCAGTCATGGAGGGAACCAGTCAACCTGAAAGCACATGCAGCAGTCTACAAGCCTGGGGATGAGATTTGCGAGGTTTTTAAATTTTGGGTTGAGCAAGACTAGTTGTCCCTCATGCACTACGCAATTTCTGGATTGAAGCCCTAGCCATCAGTCAAAAATTGCGCAATTCCTCAGCTGAAGCCCGGTGTCAGGCTGCACTTCACAATTTTCCAAGGGAAGGTTTCCTGGCTGAACTACGTATTTCTGGAGCCCAACAAGATTGTGCAATTTCTGGAGGGAAGGTTGGTTCCCCACCAGAGTTGCACAATTTTTAGGGGGAGCATCTCACCCAGAAAATCGCCTAAGTCTAGAATGTCAGCTTGCGGGTGGGAGGCAAATAAGTTGACCAACACAAGCTAGTAAGCCACTGAAACTCAGCTAAAGCTTATGTACTTGGACTATGCAAGACATGATGCTAAGGATGGTTGGTAGAGAGGCTCCAAAACGAAGCTAAGGCAAAATTTTGGAGGGTGGTTGTAGCTGCTACAACAGAATCCCTCCCATGTATCTCAATGATGTACAATTCCTCATCAATAACGCCATTGAGGAATGGTGTCTTCACATCGATGTGATGTATTTTTCACACAATGACTAAGGCAATAGATATGACAGCTTGAATGGAAGTATACCTGACAATTGGAACAAGTCTCCTCATAGACCACTCCCTCCTTGTTGATTTGGGGTAACATCGAATGTGTTGTAAGCCTCAAATTTTGCAGGGAGGCTTGGGCACATGTATTCCAAAGAACCCAGAAAGTGTTTTCGCAAATTCCACCTAGAAGTGATATTATTAAAATAATTAATATTTTTAATGGGGTTCCTAAATCTAAACTTAGGAAAATTAAAATATTAATAGATATTAATCTAATCATGGGTGAAACTTCTAGAAAAAGACACGGATCAAGCCAAAACAATCTAAGCCTTTGATTATGATTTAATCTAGGCCGTCGTTTGTCCAACAGGAAGATATAAGAAGGGGTTTGAGGAACATTTGAAAGACACACGAAGAGATCAAGGAAATCGATTTTCTAGAGTGAGAAGTTCTCAAGAGGAAAATCAATTGAGGAGATTTCTTGCAGCAGAGGGGTAGTGAGAATCCGGAAGAAGGAATTTCCGGAGAATACGAGGCAAAGGGAGGACAGAAAGACGTCCAGAGGAAGGTTGATGCTGGCCCACGCAGAGGCAGAGCAATGCTTAAGGGGAAGTCGAGTTTCCTACTAAGGGAAGTAAAGTTTCAGTTGCCTGGAGCCAGGGTGTGAGTCTGGGAGGCAGAAGATCGATTTTCTCAGCCAGCAAAGGATCTAGAAGAGGGGCAGCGTAATACCCAGAATTGGTGACACAAAGCCTCCAGTTCAGCGAGATTAGTCACTAATTCTCCCAGTGACTAGGTGAGATCATTTCACCAGTCTTTTGTTCAGTATTCTCTATGTATGGGATTGCTAGTTGAGCATCCTAGAATTGTACTCAGATTTTCTCCTGCATAATAATAAAACTCTCAGAGTTGTTGCACTGGTTTTCCCCCAATGGGTTTTTCCAGGGACTATTGTCCAAAAATAACGATGTCCTATGTGTTTCTATTTTCCTTACTCAGTTTCTATGTTTCATAATCATATTTGATTTGGTGTAGGTTGCTTCAGTAATTTACTTCAATGTTTCATGAAGAAATCTGAAATAAGTTTGTAACATAATCTAGGTGAAATAGATTCAGCTGGTTGCAGTAGGATTCCTGAGATTGTTAGATCTAGGAATTTTCACACTTCTAGGAGAACTCCCTTGCCACAACCCTTTCTTTGTATTCTTCTATGCTGCCATCAATGGCATGCTTGATCATGAAGATCGACTTGGATCTCAACACCAACTTTTCCTCTAGCCTCGAAATAATATCCCACACATCATTCTTCGTAATGGAATGACACTCCATCATAGCATCCCTCCAAACCTGTTGGTCTACTACTTCCTCAAAATTGGTAAGCTCAAAATCAATGATGTTACTCATGAGAGCCAAATAGCTAGGAAACTTTCAGCAACCTACTCTCCCTAAATGTACTCCTAGGGGCCTTGACGTGCTCCAACCGTCACTCAATGTCCACTCTAGCCATCAGGGCCTCCTCCTAACAAAACTAGAAGGAACCTCCAACTCCTCATGATTTGAAAACTAAGTCCCTAAAGTGGGTGGCAATCAACTTTCCTTAATCTTCGAATCCACTTGCTCCTTGTCATCCTTCTTTTGAAGGGACTCATGCGATTCCTTGAATGCCAAGCCCTCCTCAAACTTGGCATCCCAACTCACCATGGTCTTCCTTTGTGTTGGAATGAAGACCCTATATGCCTCTGAGATCTCACTATAGCCCATAAATATGATCTTCTCCTCTGAGGGCTCCAACTTCGTCCTCTTCTCTACTGGTACATGGACATACACTAAGCAACCAAAAATGCGAAAGTGGCCAATTTCCGACTTCACTCCAAAGAAAGCTTCTTCTAGAGTCTTGTCCCCCAAGACCTTGTTAGGACTCATGTTTTACAATTATTGTATTTCAAGCCTTTGCCCAAACGAACATGGACAGATCCCAATCATGAATCATCAACTTGGCAACTCCAACTATGGATTGATTCTTCCTTTCAGCAACCCTATTTTGCGATGGGTTGTGTTGTCACTCAGATTGTACAAGCACTACAACAACGACTCAAGTTGGGGGGTTGTCACTCTGATCCCCAACCTCTTCGTTTTAATTGTCTCGCAACAGCAGGCTATGGGGGGAAGTCCCTATGGAAATGTGAAGATGAAGGACAAGCTGGCAACCAACAAGTTTGGAAGACATGATTGAGTGGCCTAGATACTTAGTTAATTCAAGCAAGATTTAAGGATTAGACTAAATTCAGATTTGAAACCAGTGCCTTATGGAGTCAATTTCTTGCTTATTATCAATTAAAGACCAAGTAACCGGGTGGACAATTGCTGCTTAGATGCTTCACTAACCTATATGCTATGCAAATCCTATGATCTAGGTGTGATACAAGAATCTTGGTTACTTTTAGTTATATGCTTATTCTAAGTATGACCTTCCTCTTAACTGTATTGGAACCAGTATTTAGAGCAAGTTGTGGGATGAAAGCCAACGGGAAGCAAGCGAAGGCTTGATTAATGATACCCCCCCTGTGTTCCAACCACCCGATGCCTTCGACGCTACAGAGACTGTGGTTCTGACGACTGCAATGTCACCATGTTAACCACTAGAAAGGTGTTGAATCCCTCAAGCTAAATTGAGAAAGAGTTACCCTAGATGTCTACCCACCAAGTTTATGCTTGGAGGTACGTTATTAATGCAACTAGACTTAAGACGCTTATGCAAGATGTATGAGTGAGTCTTGAGTTAAGATTGCTTACGTGATTCAAGTACTTTAGTTACAATTAATCTTCAATTATGACAATAAGTACTTAGAAATGAAAATCAAAAGACAATCTTTAACCACAAGAGGATGTGCCAAATTAACATGTGTTAATACCCAACAATAGATATCTTAACCAATGATAGCAATTAAAAGCATTTATCCACTTTAATGATTAACTACGAAATGCCAATGACAATTGCTTGAGACAATTCAAGATATTCCAACAAGATAAATGCTTATGCCAATATCTACAATCACAAGATGCTAAATTGGATGCCCAACACAAAAAATGTCAATTAGATGCCAAGATACTCAAGAGAGAGAGAGATACTTTAAGACAATTAAGTTTCAATGCCCAAAGTAACTTAAACCATCCAACAAGATTAGAGCTTAGATGTGTAAGTGCTCATTGAGTGATTCTAGTGCTAAGTTAATGATCTTAGAGCTAAAACAAGACAAGTAAATGTTAGATTCCAATAGCACAAATCTTCTCCATAATGAACTAATTAGAGCATGAAACAATGAAAACCACGTATGTAACTTCTAGTTCAATGTTAAGATAGATTTAGGACAGCAGCAAGTAAATCACTCTAGATCGAAGAAATGACAGGCATGTAAGAACCAAATATGAACAATGAAACACCTAATGCCTTGCCAAGCGAAAATATGGGATAGCCAATCTTCTTATGATGCGTTATTCAGTGTTATATCAGACCTTCATTCACTTATGACAGCAATAAGAAGAATATGAAAATAGTGAGCTACCAATGCAATAATTTGTGCCCCAAAATACCAAACAATTTCTAGATGCCAAAACAAGTTTGCCGATATGAAATTTTGAGTTAACAAGCACCCTTTGTGACGTAGCTTCAGATATATCAGATTTGATCAGACATTTATGCAGAGATATCAATCATGAAATCAGTTAGTCTTATGCCCAAGAAACAATGCCCAATTCACCAAATGACTAATAAATGTTGACCATGAATTTCTTAATGCATTTAGACAATTCATATGTGATTTTTAGGGTACTTAAATCACTGTTATGAGTGTATTCAAAGAGTTGTAGCAAACAGTGAGGAAAATGCAGGGCTGAGCGAGGGGAAGAAAGGCAGAGCAAAGGACAAAGAGCTGGAGAGAGAGGAGAGAGGAGACCAAAGGCAAGGGAAGGCCCTCTAGGACCTGCGGCGAGGCCTAGAGAGGAGGTTGGGAGCTTTAGGGCTTACCGCCAGCCCTAGGAAGGCCAAAAAGGGTGACATAGAAGGCTAAAAGGCTGATGCAAGAGGCCAATGAGGCTAGACGGCTAACCTGGAGGAGGATGCTCGGCCTCAAGGCCCTAAAAATTTCAAAACCCTTGCCAAAAATTAGATTTGCTTCAAATCTTCAATTTCTACAAAATTCTTCAATTTGTTGTCCTTGCAAACACATTTAGAGGCTAGATCTTACCCTCAAGGGCCTAGATCTAGCTCTACTTCAGAAATTTTTCCTTTGATCTCACCTACACAAATAAATTTTACAATAACCCAAATCCCCAATATATACAAAAATTAAAAATCCCAAAACCCAATAAAACCCTAGCTGCAAAACAAAGGTTAGAAAATAAAATAATTTAGAAGTATATTATACAAATTATATTTACAAAATATACAAGTGTACAATGCTTAGAGAATTTTTGAGAAATATTTTTTTGTAGATTTTGACAATGACTAGATGTATTTTGAAAGATAAATGCCAAACCAGAGCCTTGGTGAAGTTAGAAAACCATAAAAATTATTCAGGATCCAAACATAGTCAGCCTGTGCCCACAGTTTGTGAACTTGGAGCCCAAGGGCTAGAAAACCTGCAAACACTATATAATTTCTCAAGAATAAACCGTTAGAACAACAATGAATCAAATCACCTAAGATAAGCCCAAAACTTATCAATAGAATGTTCTTATCATCTACAATGAAATAAACGATTTAATAAAAATTTAAAGCACAATATAGAACAGAGACACCATGAACTGCACCCCAAAGTCTTTATTATGATTATTCAAAATGTTTCCAATGGGACAGTAGCTTTACATCAGCTTTACAGAGTTACATTTGCCAAACATCAGATACAAATGACCTCTAATTTATAGATAAATCCTCCAGGTGGAAAATAACGGCTAATTGGTTTAATCTCCGCCAAAATGATCTCGGTTGTTGATAAATCTTTGATGATCTTTTAATCTCTATCGTCGAAAATATTTATTTTTGAAGAATTTTCGAATTTCTCATTAAACATATTTTTAATTAGCTCAAAAAAACTATTTTGAGTTAATTTCCTCAAAAATTTGACTTTGACTTGACCACCAAGGCCCAGGGATCCAATTTTTCTTGAAATATCCAATATTCCCTTGGTGGGGGCCTCCAAAAATTAATTTCTTTAAGACCCACAAATTTTTCCATTTAGAGAATTTAATTTCTCTAACATTTTAATTTTTTGAATCTAATTAATTATTTTTTTGGCTTAGGATTAATTTTATTTTTGCCAGAATCCTCAATCGAGGGGTGAGATGGAGAGCAGAAGACTTGCCCCTGCCCATCGCTCGTTATGAAAATCCCAAGACGAACTTCCACCACCCTCAACATGCATGAAGCACATGGAGAGGTGGCCTTCTGCATGGTTTCAATTAATGCCATCCATGAAGGTGGTAGAGGCATTATAGCGGTGAATGTTCTCGGCTTTTTCACCGTTAAGTTTTGCAAATTTCTTGTTTGTGAGTCTCATTCGAATTAGCTCTGGTCCGAGCAACACGACGACTTGGGGAAGGCATCCTCCGTGAGTCTTCACTGGGCGCTGGTTCATTTACTATTGGTTCAAGCCTCCTTTCACGGGTATGTTTTCAGTCTCAAACCTTGTATCCCTGCTCATATGGCTCGTTATATATGTCTGCTAGTCTTCGAGAGGAATGGTTATGTTTTAAATTGGATGGCTTGGAAGGAGCCCTAACTGGATTGTCATACAACATTTGCAGCATTATGGGAGGGTTCTTTTTTTACTATATTCTTGTCTTTGTGTTCTTTGGCATCTTGTTGTCGCGGATGGGTATTTGTTGGGTTAGGCCTATGGGTCATTCTTGGTACTCTTCTTGTTTCTATCCCCGACGCTAACACTTTATTTATTTCCTGCGTGTTTGTGGTTTAGACCCTGAACCTTCAAGGTTGTGGTATGTGGACGGTTCAGTTTATAATTACACCCTCAGACATCTCAGGCAAAGTTGGCTTCATGTTTGACTCAAGGACTACTTTTATTTTCGGTTTCCTGTCTGCGACAAGAGAATGAATTGGTTTATGTTTAAGTTATCGCCCTCATATGTGGTTACATTGGCAGGTTCCCTCGTTTGGAGCGACCCCTGGAAGCTTATTGCTCTTGGGTATAAGCTACCTTCGGGTCGGCTAACAAGGTTCAAGTTAGTTGTCAATAGGCCTCGCAGGTACTTTAAATCCATGGCTCCTGCCACCTCTAGTAAAGGCAAGACCGCCCGAGGTTCTCGTGGCCGAGGTAAACAACCTAAAAAATCCCCTGAGATCAGTCAACCCAGCGCATCGATTGGTAAATCCCATGGCCAAAAGTCTGCATCCCGAATTATTACTGAAGCGGCCACCGCATATCATGAGGGCAGCTTTGCCTAAGTCCGTCAGCTTATAGCAGAATGGGAAGAGGAGCTAAACCAAAAAGCTACTATTATGGATATTGACTTGGATGATTAGCAGACTCTGGTACCTGACCCCGGACATTCTCAAGGAAGATCTTCTCAATATAAACAAATTGTTCATTTGCATTGGATGATGAAGAACCTCCTGGCTAAAGCTTTGTGGCATTTCCCTTCAAGCACGCCCTCGTCTTCTCAAAGGTTTCCAGATTACAGTAAGGATTTCCAGAAGATTCAATTTCAACTCCAACAGCAGAATGAACGCCTCAGTCGCATCAAGCAACATATTCTATGTATCCCTCAAACTGGGCTTCCAGGCTCAAGTGCGAAGGATCCTGCTCCTGTTGATTTAGTTGATGATGAGCAGTTTGATGTTGCGCCCCTTGTTTTGACTTTTATTGTATGCAGCAGTTTCACACTTTTCAATATGTTTATATTTATCTAGATTCTAGGAAGTATAAGGACACTCAGACTTATTTAGCGTGGCTTGCTAGACTTATAATATTTTGCTTTTGGATGGCTTATCATGTGGTTAGGTGGTCAACAAACCTAGTTTCCCTCTGGGCAGGTTTAGGCCACCTAAGCATTTGGAATTTGGATGTAACTTGCCCTTTTTGACAGAAAATGAATAGAAAGGTCATACCAAGCTTTAAAAAAATAATATTTTTGCCAGAAAAATTAATTAATTGACACTTGAGGGGATTAATTATTTTTCCACCCTCAAATATTTTAGCCATGGTGTTTCAGTATGCCGGACCATGCACTAAAATATTTTTTACATAAGTCAACCCTCAAAGGGGGAATACCCATTCGTTATAGACCCTCAAATAATTTACCCAATTCTGCAGCACAATATGATATAGTAGACCAAGTGACTTGTAATAAAACAATTTAGCCAATTAGCTTAAATTATTCTCAAATCACTTTTATAGAAGACTCAATTAAAACACTAGGACTCACCTAAGACTTTGACAATAAATTCCATCTTAGCTTTGGAGTGAGTTTGGATGGAAAAACTTTATCGATCATCCATGTTTAGAAACATAGAAGAATCAATGAGACGAAAAACCTCCTAGGATGAAATTCGCCACCAAAATAATAAGCTTACCTAAGTTGTTACATACATATATGGTCTTACTAGCATCATTTACATTACAATTTTTTGCACAATGGGTGTACAAGGGCTCAAAAACTGATGGCAGATGATCGTGATCTTTAGAAAAAAATTGTACAACTACTTCCTTGGAACTTTGATAAAATGTGTGCAATAGGTTGTATGGCACCGTCAGCTCCCTCTTACTCCTTGCCTCCTTGCAGAAATCTTTGAAGTCAATGGAGGTGTACTCACCACATTGTTAGACCTCAAGACTTTCATCTTCTTGCTTGTTTGATTCTCCATGAGAGCCTTGAACTCTCAGAAGCAACTGAAGCCCTCATCCTTGGTTTTCATAAAGAAGATCCATGTCGTCCTAGAGAAATCATCATTGAAGGTTATGTTACCTGCTAAGTTGTCCTTAGTAGAAATGAAGACCTCAGGGTCAATGTATATTATCATTCTAGGCATTATCCAAAGTCTTACGAAAGTGCATTAGGTATTTCTAAGATTTTTTAATAATTAAAAACTTCCCACATGACGGGAATTTTTAATTAAATTGTATGTAATAAGTAAAAAATGGCACTAGGAAATGTTGTATGGCATGTGAGTACTCAAAATTCATACGAGTACCAACATTATCCTAGTACCCACTTTGGGGTGCAAATAATTGATTTTTCCTCACCAAAAATCACTTTTACTAGAAAAATGAGGAAAAAGACAAGAAAAATCAAAATTAAATGGTTGGGAACAACTCGGAAACATGCTTTTAGTTAATTGAAAGTCACACCCACTTGAAGTGATGTGACAAGGCAGCAAAGAAGCAGTTAAAGATCAAACAATGATGAGTCACGAGGATGAGTTAAGGCTGCCAGCAAGCGGAGTTTAGCTGCCTATTGAGGAGGACAAGTTCAACAAATCTTGTTGGTCAAGTTTGTTGTTAGTCTATGATGAGTTCACTTGGAGATAGTTGTAGTTAACTACAGCACTCCCACTCAAATATACACCTGTCTTTCCCTTGCATACATTGTTCCCTCAGCTGCCACACACAGCATCTCTTGACAACCCACGCAGCACTTGTCTGGGACAGTTGTTCACACTTGATGAGTAGGCCGAGTTAGAGTGGAGTGTTGGGTGAGAATAAGTGGGGGTTAACTCCTTTTCCTCACATGTGACCATACAATGAGCATACTTGGAGATGGTGCTCCCTTCCTATGATAGGCTACCCCTTCCATGGAGATCTACACAGCCACTTTAAGAGGGTACACATTGCCTCATGGTCACACACAGCTCTCCCTTGGCAGATGTTAATCCATTTGAAGCTCGTCCTTGACACTTTGACAATTCGTAGGCTCTCATTGGGATCATCATTTTCATTGGGATTTCCTCCCATTTCTCTATAAATGTAACTCCCCTCTCTCATATCTTGGCAATGTTGGAAGCTTGAGCTTGGGGAAGTGTTGTTGGTATAGCTTTGTAATTGTTCCATATCTATCAATAAAGAAAGACTTTGGAGGTCAATTGATGCCAAGAATAGTGTGTTTTGCTTGAAATTATTTTAGGTAACCTTGTATTTGTCCAAATTTGAATTGCTTTAAAGTTTATAGGCCCTAATAGGGATAGTGTTGTGACTTGTCCAAGGAGAAGGTTAGCAAGTGTTTGCTATTTTTTTGTTGTCTTGCATTCTAAATTTGATTAGTACATGCCTTTCTTAGTTGAATAGCATGTTTAATCTTGTCATTTTGTAAGGTACCACCTATTGCTACTAATATCTTTTTTGCAAGACTTTAAGCATGTTAGAGATTGCCTCAAGCTTAGAGTTGGGAAGGTTCTTGGTCAAACCAACCATATTCAAGCATTTTAAGAAGCATTAGTCCTACTCGTATCAAGTGATCCCAAAGGACTTCAAATGACCCCAAATGTCTCTCTTCCTTCCTCACTTAAATTCATACAAATTTCTCAGTTCTATTTGTGAAAGATTATTTGATATATCTAGCATCCAAGGCTTTTTATTTACTACTTTCCTAACAGCAATAGATTTCGCTAAAAAAGGACCAAGTTCTCTTGGACTTTCCTTAGCGAATTAGTGTAGGAACTTAGCTATAATCATAGGAATTTCATTTGGCATTCTAGGCTTTTACATGCTAACTTAAGTGTTTTGAGCTCATTTTCATCGCATTTGACTAATTAACTTGCTGGTTTTCAGCAGGTATGCACTTTTACAAGGGTAATTGTTGGTGAAATTTGACCAAGATTGAAGATATAAAGCACCTAAAGGAGGCCTACATCCATCTACCTTGTAAAACTATCAAATTTCAACATTGTAACTTCATAAAGGGTCATTACCCTTTGATTTCAAGGGAGTCTAGTTTCTCTTTTGATCCCCTTGATTTCAAGGGACTCATTAGAGCATTGTAGCCATCTTGGAGATAGGGGAGTCCCCTAAGCATCCCCCCTACCTAGTGGGGATCTTTTGCGTGCAGTGTCTTTTTCATGGTTTGCATTTCTTTTGGGCTAAAAAATTAATCATAGACTAGCTTAATCACACATCACAATCTAGATTAGTTTTTATTTCACTTCATTTGATAAATCTGACTTCAATCTAGAAGAGATTTCCTTTTATGCTCCTATATTAGACTAAAAGTCCATTCTTGCTTTAGAATAGATTTTAATTCATGCTTTAGTATAGATTTCGAATTTTGCAAAGAGTCTGAGTAACAAACTTCCTTCAAGCCTTGATATACTTTCATGCAAGTTGCAAGCCTAGTTTGATCCTCTTGTATGATCAAAGAAGGCTTGAATAGGCAAAACCTTTTCTATATCTTCTTATTCTGAGATCAAGGGAAACCGCTAAACGTTCGAATTGTGAAGTAAGACCAGGGGCTTGTTTCCCTTAGTGTTGGACCTCCTTGCGAACAGGCTGACTTGTGAATTCAATGAAGCTAAGTATCCCCCATAGGATCCCCTTGTAGTTTTCCTTAAACCAGCAAGGATAAGGCTGAAAGAGGCCCAAACCTTAGTTAGATTTGATTTATTGCAACCACACTTTTAATGTTGTGCACTCACTATTAATTTTGGGTAGCATCAGATGTGCTCTAGCCATGAAATTTGGTGGAGAGGCTAAGGCGCATGAGATCTCCAAGACCCCGAAATTGTTTGGAAAAATTCCACCAAGATGGAAAATTATTAAAATAATTAATATTTTTAATGGATTCCTAAGTCTAAACTTAGGAAAATAAAAATATTAATGTGTATTAATAAAATATGGGTGAGAAATTTCTAAGTGACGAGGATCAAGCCAGTTCTAATCTTAGCCATTGATTAGGGACTTAATCTCAGGCGTTGATTCGTCAACAGGAAAAGTATAAGAGAAGGCTTGAGGTCAGTTGGAGACGCACCAAGAGAGATCAGTCTATTCAATTTTCTGGGGCGAGGTTTGCTGAGGAAATCGAGCAAGTGATCAGTTGTAGTGAGGGGCAATTCGGCAAGGGATTTTCATCTAAGGCCAAAGAATACATAGCAGAGAGGCAACGCAATGCCGAGAGAGACATCGCAGGCCCTAGAAGGGCTGACACAAAGGCCGAAGAAGCTGATGCAGGCAGCGCAGAAGCCGTAAAGGTTGACATTGGGCCTCAGAGGCAACACTAGGGAGATTTTGTGGGGCAGACTAAGAGCAAATCGGCAAAATCGAATTTCTAAGCAAGGGAGGCTCACTATCAGGGTGACGCAGCTCCTAGAGGAGTGATGCATGTCCAGCACAATGCTTGGAGCAGCCATCGTTGTCCAGCATAGGGAACTGTCGAAATCTGTAGTATACCTAGGGGGGTAGTATGGAGTACAGAGAGAGGTACCCAAGGGAATAATGTAATAATGGGATGGGCCATAGTAATAAATAAAGTGGTTAACTCGTATCATATAAGGGACCACAAGTAGTTAGCAATAATGTAATAACCCCATTGTATTAGATAGATGGTATTGAGGGAACCATGGTAATGACCCATGGTATTGTATGTATGAGGTCTATATAGAGGCTAAAGACTCCCCATTGAGAGATGTCAAGGATTATTGTATTGGCAAGCATATGGCTTGTAGAGTGTTCTCCTTCCTTCAGGAGTGATTGTATGGTGTTACTCTACCTTAAGGGTTTTGATCAATAAAGAGAAGCACTTTCATGTTATATTATTATTTCTATCTATATTCAGATGTTATTTTTGGTGATTATTTACAATTATTGGGTATATTGGTATCATTTCATATATTTGCAAGTTAGATTTATTATAGAGTCGTTGTGGGGTTTGATCATCCAGCTGCTAGATTTGCCGAAATATTTGTCTCTAGATAGAGGTACTACTGCCAAGGATATTCTCTATTGGGTGAGCTCTTTCTGGCACCCTAGTTGTATTCACGAATCTGCTTAATAATACAAACCCTCTATATGCTGCACCGTTTTTCCCGAGGACGATTGTCCAAAAATAACAGTGTCCCTTGTGTTATTGTCTCAGTTTATTTCAGTTAATGATTTGTATGTATGTATAGGCTACAATAGTGTTTACATCGATGTTTATGTAATTAAATAACTTGTTAATGCAAAGAACAAGTAGGAGATTGTAAACCAATAATTGCAGTAGGGATTTCTACTGTGTTAGATTCAGGAATTTTCACATGGTATCAGAGCGATTGCAAATCATAGGCGACTAACGACACCAACCGAGAAAGTTGAGAATTTTGTAGCAGAGAAGCAGTTGTCCCGAGAGACAGCTTTGTTTCAGAGCTAGAGAGGCAGAAGGAGTGACGCAATGCAGAAGAAGCGACGCAGAGTCTCATGCATTGTCGGCATCAGCATTCTGAGCCAAGAGAAGGAGACGCAATAGCTGGAAGTAGCCCACGTTGTAACTGTGTCAGCCATCAGGGCCAACGCAGAGGTAGAGAAGGGCAGATCTGGCTCACGCGGAGCCACATCACCTTTCTGAGCCAGGAAGGATTGATGCAGTTGGTTGGGAGGAGCAAATTCAGCCCATGCAGAGATTGCACAAAGCCTAAAGGGCTCAGATTCTTCGAGTTGCCGAAGCTAAGGGGGCTGTGCAGATTTTGATTTGAGGAGCTAGTGGGATGCTATTTCTGTTGGTGCAAAATAGCGTCTAAGGAAACTGAACCAAGGTAGAGGGAATCACTACCTTGACAGATTTCTTGCCAAGAAATCGAAATCTGGGTTGCAACAGCGAAGGAGGATTGGAGAGGAGTGATTTGACGGTTGGCCGGAGGATTTCCGAGAGGGAAATCAGGACTCAGAGGGAGTCTAGAGAAGACGAGCAGAGATGGCAGTGAACAGATTGAGGGATTAGGACAGATTGGACGGGGCTTCCAATTTTGTCACCTGGAAGGCTAGGATCCAGGCAATCCTGGACAAACATCGCATCAAGGATTATGCCTTCAAAGTAGTAGTTATCCCAGTTCACGCTAATGCAGCTAAGAAGTATGAGGAGGCTCGGGCGAAAGCAAAATGCATGATCCTAGACGAGGTCAAGGATCATGCCATACCACATATTGTTGAGAAGACAACAGCAAAGGAGATGTGGGACACCCTAACCACCTTATACCTGGCCTCTTCCGTGCAGTGGAAGATGTTATTGGAGAATCAGTTGAGGTCATATCAGATGTAGAAAGGGGAGATAGATTGTTATGAAACCAGCTCACAAAAGATAGAAAAGATAGATGAATGCCTTAGAACTAAGCTTCTTCGACGAGGCAACCTCCTTTACATTACACAAATGGACAATTCTTAGATGATACAAATGACAAGACCTCATTTCTATCTATAGGAGTCTAAGGGGTCATAATATAATCAAAGCTGACATAACAATAATAATGTAAGGGCACAATAATAACAATAGTGGCCTTTTATGGGGCACAATAATAACAATAGTGGCCTTTTATGGGCACAACAATATAATAAGGGGGTTGTACTAATAACAATAAGGGGTTACACTAGTAGTATAGGGACCTAACATGCCCCTCTCCTTCAAAAAGTGTTGTCCTCAACGGTTGAGTAGTTCTTGATGCTTCTGAATATATTCTTGTCCTCCCATGTGGAATCTTCAGCGGGTAAATTCTTCCACTTGATGAGATACTCTGAAATTGATCTATTTCGTAGCTTTCAATTTCTCGGTTCTGTGATTGCTTCAGGTTCCACTATGATTTTTCCTTCCTTGTCAAGTTCTCGCAATATTGTTTGAACTGGGATCTTCTGCAACTTTTGAATGAGTTCCCACTCCTTTGGGCATATGGATATATGTAAGGCCTGATGTTTGGAAGAACACTTCGTGGAATCAAATGAATAGCATGATCATGATCACGAATAGGTGGAGGCTTTTGGGAGTCTCAAATACCTTGGAATGATTGTCCAAAACATTTTGGAGATCTGGAGAAATACATGATTTCAATGTGAGATCCTCTAGTGAACATAATTGTGAAATTACACCCCGTTGTTCTTTATTTAGAAGCTTTGTCATGCTATTAGAGTTGATTATCTTTCTAGGTTTTCCTTCAATTACCCTCAATTCAACTTCGTTTCCTTCCCAAAAAAAATTCAAGAAAAGTTCTTGAAAATTAAAATCTATCGTACCCAAAGATTGTAGCCATTGGACTCTTAGTAAAACATCAACACCACCCATTGGAATGGAAAGCATTGGGCTATTCAATACATATTCTCCCATGGATAGCTTGATATTATGGCACTTTCCAAAGCAATTTATGGTTCTTCCATTTGCAACCATCACTTGACACTCCGGTGCTGGATATATGAAGCAATTCAATTCCTTGGCTATCTTACAATCAATAAAATTATGGGTACTGCCCGAATCAATCAACACTCTTAACTTTTTCTTCTTGATATGTCCTTCTATCTTGATAGTTTGAGAAGTCGTAATTTCTTCCAATGCATTACAAGATATGGTCGAATTGATTTCTTGAGACTCGATGTGATCTTTCAATTCTTGAACATTTTTCTTCTTGATATGTCCTATATTGATAGTTTGAGTAGTGGTATTTCTGTCCAATGCATTACAAGAAATAGTCGGATTCATTTCTTCTTTCTCGATGTGATCTTTTACTTCTTGAACCCTTTTCTTCTTGATATGTCCTTCTATCTTGAGAGTTTTAGGAGTGGTAATTCTTTCCAATGCTTTAAAAGATATGGTCGAATTCATTTCTTCTTTTTCTCGAGTTGGTTCCTAGTATATATACTCTTCTTTTGACGTTTCTTGATCCTTTTCTTTCTCCTCTCCACAATCAATGTAAATTAATTTCTTCTCAACACACTTACGACCTTTAATGTATTTGTTATCACAATTGTAACAAAGCCCTTTTTCTCTTTTTTCTTCCAATTGTTGTGGTGTAACCCTTGTAGGTTGTGGAAGGCTAGAAGAAACAACACTTCCATTTTTATCGTTGTGAGGGGTAGACTTCCTTGTTGCCATAATTTTTCTTTCCACTTTGTAACAAAGCCCTTTTTCTCTTTTTTCTTCCAATTGTTGTGGTGTTGCTCTAAAGAAGGTGTTGCTCTTTGTATCCTCATAATGTGCTATCATTTCCTCCATGAAAATTGATCACATAACAAGTTGTTTATGAGAACAAAGCCCTTTATACCATAAAAATTGATCTGGTTCTAAATATGAAGATGCAATAAATACCCTTTGTAACAGTGGTACACCATGTAGATCAAAATATTGCTCCATCTGTAGTATCCAATTTACTGGATCCTTTCCATCAAACTTTCTCATATCGTATTTTCTTGATTTTGGGAGCTCGATCTTGAAATGACTATAACTCTATACTTTTAGATCTCGGAGTTCTGAACTATCTCCTGTAGTAGCCCTCTGAGTCCTCTTTCTAACCCCGCAAGCCCGATCAGAATTTGATTCTCCAAGAAAGAGTTATGCCCAATCTCCTAAGATGACCTGATTATATAATGTTTCAGTAGAGCGAACTTGTATGGCATGCCACGTGTCACTGTTTCGACCTTCTAATCTGAAAACTATGCACGGAAAACTACAGTCCGTCCTCTTTCTGTAACTTCTTATGAAATTTCAATCTGTTGCTCAGAGAGAAAGTTATGACAATTTTCCCAAAATCACCTATTTAGGATGTAATTCGGGAGTCTGCAAAAGCCTTAACTTCCTTAGATCATATATCCGAAAATATAGCAAGACAAGGTCTTAAATTAGGACCCGAGATTCAGAACGAGTTCTTCTCAAATGGGTTTTTTCCTTGGCTTTTGGAACTTCATAGCGAAAAGGTTATAGCAAAAATACCTCAATGGCCTGTTTTAAATGAAATTCTGGAGCTTGCAAAAACCCTAACTTTCTCATATCATATCTCCGAAAATATAGCGAGCCAAGATCTGAAACTCGAACAAGCGGTTCAGAAATATTTCTTCTCAAATGGGTTTTTTTTAGCTTTTGAAATGTCGCATAGAAAAAATTATAGTGAAAATACCACGATGACCTGTTTGGAGCAGCGAAACCCTAGAATCCAAAGCTCTGATACAAAATGTTATGAAAACGGCTCACAAAAAAATAAAAAAGATAGATCAACGCCTTAGAAATAAGCCTCTTCGAGGGGCCAATCTCCTTTACATTACATAAATGAACAATTCTTAGATGATACAAATGACAAGACCTCCTTTCTATATATAGGAGTCTAAGGGGTCATAATATAATTAAAGCCGACATAACAATAACAATGTAAGGGCACAATAATAACAATAGTGGGTTTCTATGGGGCACAATAATAACAATATGGGGAGTACATGGGCACAACAATATAATAAGGGGGTTGTACTAATAACAATAAGGGGTTACACTAGTAGTATAGGGACCTAACATAGATCCCTTCCATCTCAAGTTGCAGGGGATTCGCAACCAACTTACTTCCATGGGGTCTACTCCAGATCAAGAGTTCTTAGTCAAGACTGCCCTGAATGCAGTATCCGAGGAGTGGGAGACGTTTGTCCAAAGCATTTTTAGCAGAGCAACTCTCCCCAGTTGGGAGGAGATGTGGGCAACTCTTCGACAAGAAGAGCTCAAGAGATTGACCGAGGCGGAGAGTAGCAGTAAGGGAGTTCGAATCAAGAAGGAGGAGGAGGAGGATGCAGCTCTCGCATCAGCGGGACAGCAGGGGCTACAGAAGAGGAAGAAGAAAGGCATCTCCAAGGTCAAGTACTTCAACTGTGGGGAGCTGGGACATTATGCCTCTCAATGCACCAGGAAGAAAGACAAGGGAGAAGCTTCCGACTCAAAGGCTGCTCCAGCAAAGGGGGAGAATGTAAAAATTTCTAAACAGAAATTCTATTACTGCAGTAACTGATTTATTTCACCTACTTATTGTTCTCAATAAGTTATTTATGAAATCCCTTTAGTGAACATTAAAATAAATTCTACTGCATATATCACATCATTATATAGAATAATAGAAATAAATATATGCACAAGAATCAATCACATCAACACAATTATTTTGGACAATTGTCGTCAAAAAAACCCAATGCGGGAAAACCAGTGCAGCAGAGGAGGGTTTTATTAATCTTCAGCAGTAATCGCTTTTACAGAAAAATTTACATAGACACTGGTAGAAAACACCTGAGACTTTTTCTACGAGACTTTTTGACACCCTGGAGAGCTTCCTTTCTCTACTGCGTCAACCCTGCGTCATTTTGCGTGGCTCTCATCCCTCTCTGCGTCATCCCTGTGTCTCTCTAATCTGCGCTGTCTCTCAGAGTCCCTGCGTCACTTCTTCTGAGTTCCCTGACTACTACTAATCCCCCCTCTTCCTCCAACCTACAACTCTCCCTCTAAAATCGATCTCCTTCTCTTTGAGAATCAATCTTCCTTGAGATATTGAGTATCTACCGGTGTATCTCCAATGACCCTCAAGTCTTCTCTTATACTTTTCCTATTGACGAATCAACGGCCAAGATTAATCTAATCAATGGCTAAGATTAAACAGACTTGATCTTGTTCTCTTAGAAGCTTCTCATCCTTATCTTTATTAATACCTATTAATATTTTTATTTTCCTAGGTTTAGACTTAGGAACCCATTAACAACATTAATTATTTTAATAACTCCTCATCCGGATGGAATTTCTCAAAATGGTTTCTAGGTCTTGGAGATCTCATGTGCCTTAGCCTCTCCACCAATTTTCATGGCTAGAGCACATCTGATGCTACCACAAATCAACAGAGAAGGATGTCAAGACTGATGATGATTGTGCCATGAGTGTTCATGCGCCTCTAGAGAAGCGGTGAGGAGACATGGAGCTGTAGTCGGGAGGTGGGCAGGATCCTTGAGATGCCCAAACTCTTGGATCACATCCAGCTACGGGAGCCCTTAAAGACAGTAGCATGATGATAAGTGTTGGGTGGAGCAAGGTGTGATGGAGCAACAAGGCAATTCTAAAGTGCAAAACTCTGTTGCAACACAATGGAGGTTGCAAAAATGCGAGAGGCACAGAGGAGGTTGCAACAACACAGTGGCAGCAGAGGGAGCACAAGATAGCAGCAGAGGTAGCTTCAGCATCACGAGGCTTCTAGACTAACCAGGATGTCAGTGATTGGGTGAAATCAATTACTTACTTCTCAATAACTGAGTTGCAGTGCAGCAGTTAGCAGTGGCAGTGCTATGGGTAGCATGGGAAGCATTTTGAGAGGGAGCTACAATACAGATGTCGCAGTGGCAGTGGCAGTGTCATGGGCAGCAGTACAAGAAGTAGCAGTGGCAGTGGCAGTGTCATGGGCAGCAATACAAGAAGCAGCAGTACAGTGGATGTGGGGCAACAGACCAAGCATTAGCACAGAGGATCGATGCAAAGGGTCAGTGAGATGCTTCTATGGTGAAGCATTGCTAGAGCACATTCCTCGCTAAGAGGGAGTGTTGATTTTGGGTAGCATCGAATGTGCTCTAGCCATGAAATTTGGTGGAGAGGCTAAGGCACATGAGATCTCCAAAACCCAGAAATCATTCAGAGAAATTCCACCTGGATGGAGTTATTAAAATAATTAATATTTTTAATGGGTTCCTAAGTCTAAACTTAGGAAAATAAAAATATTAATGTGTATTAATAAAATATGGGTGAGAAAATCTAAGTGATGAGGATCAAGCCAGTTCTAATCTTAGTCATTGATTAGGGACTTAATCTCGGTCGTTGATTCGTCAACAAGAAAAGTATAAGAGGAGGCTTGAGGGTTAGTTGGAGACACACCAAGAGAGATCAGTCGGTTTAATTTTCTGAGGCAAGGTTTGCTGAGGAAATCGAGCAAGTGATCAGTTGCAGTGAGGAGCAATTCAGCAAGGGATTTTCAGCTGAGGCCGAAGAATACATAGCAGAGAGGCAGCACAGTGCTGGGAGAGACAGCACATGCCCTAGAAGGGCTGACACAAAGGCCGAAAAAGTTGAGGCAAAGGGCTGAAGCAGGCAACGCAGAAGCCGTAGAGGCTGACGCTGGGCCTCAGAGGCAGCGCTAGGGAGATTATGTGGGGTAGACTGCGAGCAAATCAGCAGAACCAAATTTTTGAGCAAGGGAGGCTCCCTATCGGGGTGACACAACTCCTAAAGGAGTAGCGCAGGTCCAGCGCAGTGCTTGGAGTAGCCATCATTGTCGTGCACAAGGAACTACCAGAGTCGTTGTGGGGTTTGATCATCCAGCGGCTAGATTTGTCGGAATATCTATCTCTGGATAGAGGTACTACTGCCAAGGATATTCTCTAATGGGTGAGCCATTTCTAGCACCCTAGTTGTATTCACGAATCTGCTTAATAATATAAACCCTCTATATGTTGCACTAGTTTTACCCAATTGGGTTTTTCCAGGGACGATTGTCCAAAAATCACGGTATCCCTTGTGTTATTGTCTCAGTTTATTTCAGTTCATGATCTATATGTATGTGTAGGCTACAATAGTGTTTACATCGATGTTTATGTAATTAAATAACTTGTTAATGCAAAGAACAAGTAGGAGATTGTAAACCAGTAACTGTAGTAAGGGTTTCTAATGTGTTAGATTCAGGAATTTTCACACTCACACACTTAATTAACCTAAATCCAAGTGAAAATCTAATCTAACTAAATCAACCAAGAACACTCCATCACATTTCTTTTTGCGGCACTTAGTACTTGATCATTATCCCATTGCCACTTTACATTCAAGTACTTTACTTTCAAGCATTTTAATTTCCAAATACTTTCACCGGTTAATAATCTTCATTTCAAGCACATTACTTTCAAGCAACTATCATTTACTTTTCAAGTATTGTCTCTTGTTTTGAGCATTTGTTTCCATAAGTTGTCTTATTGGCACTTGTCTCCATTACACGCTATATCATTTGTTTGAGATTTTCCATCTATTTGATGCTATCATTATTACATCTCTTGTTTATGGATGGTTGTATGTGCTCATGCTCATTTAATTCACTTGTGGAATTTTGCTTACTTGCTCTAAACTGATATGTTGCAATTTGTATATTGATGGTGGACATGTTCCTTATATAATTCATTAACTCCTATAACTTTATTTTGTTTAGCTTAGCTTAAAGAAGCCTTAGCTTTTGTCTCATGGTATCCACTCCCCTTGGCTTAACTTGGAGGTAGCCTAGACGGAAGAGTTGAGAATTGAGTGACAGTTGCTCAACTCGAGACCTGCCTCAAGGCCACACCAGGTGGATTTAAAGATTTTATCCACGTTAACCCAAGTGTGGATTTAGGCAGCAACAAGTTACATAATAGCTAGCACCTCCCAATGACGCTACTAACATCAAACCACATACGCCTATGTGCACTAGATCCAAGATCCCCTTGGACCTATTTTCCCTTCTACAAAAAGTAGCCTTGGCATACTTGCCAAGAGCCCAGCCTTTGCACACTCCCTATTGCTCCATGTTGAACTCCAAAAGACCGGTGACAATCTCCCTCAGTATGGGAAATGCTTTGTGATGCAACTGACCCATCCTCCTATCACAAAGCTCATATAGATTGTCCCAATCATGAACCAAGGCTAGTACTAGTTGAGCCTTCACATTGCATAGATTACCCTCTTTGCCTTCAATAGCTTCTCTTAAGTCAAGCCTAGATCTATTAAGCCAAATGAGAACTTTCCTATCCTAGAAACGAATGGCATATCCCCTATCCTCCATCACTGAGACTGAGAGTAAGTTCATCTTAAGCCTTGGAACAAATAGCATATCCTTCACTTCTAATGAACCTCCTAAGTCCAAATGGAACAAGACAATCCCAAGTCCCTCTACACCATACTTAGCATTATTGTCAATCTTCACATGCAGATCCAAGTCCTCTCTGATAAACTCGTGAACAACTCTTGTGCTCCCGTAATGTGACAAGAAGCTCCATTATCCACGAACCCAAGTACCAATGGAAATTGTGCCAATGAGAAAAAGGTTATACAAGGCCAAGAGAAAGCAAATCGATTTATAAGTTGGAGAAGCTAAGTTTCTAGGGACAAAAGTTTCCAAGGGGGTGAACTTTTCAGGAGCCTGAAATTTCCAAGGCAGCGAAAATTCCACATTCTATCATGTTGTAATTGTTAGAAATATTGAGGGGGGTGTATCAGTGTTTCTTGATGAATCAAGTTTTACTCAGTTTATACTTTTATTTGCAATGTTAACTGAACCATCATTAAACTAGCAACAAATTATTACAGTGGATCTAAGCCATAAGCAGTGATCGGTAGAGGAGATCCTTTCTTTTCTTGATCATATTTCCCAGGAGGGAAATAGTGATCCATATTATCTGCAACCATATGACATGACTTTCACAATAATCTATGCAAGCATACAAACCTCATCTTTCTTTCGGTCATCCAAACTTCCTGTGGCAGCTTCATTCAAAAGGACTTTATCCCGCATTCCTGTTATGTCATTATACCATCATCCCTTGAATCCCACAAGTTGGAATTCCCGAAGAAAACATTTTGCTTCCTTTCTAGATCGATGAATCCTTTGCCAAGGATTCCATCTGAGAAACTTGAGGATGTTTCATATCCTCACCCAGCAGATGTTTTCTTCTATGATGATCCCAATAGATGGTGACCTCTTCTTCCATAAGTATTAATGAGGTTTCCCAAGAGCTTCCTATTCTTTGTAATCAGTAGGATCTGTACCAGACATACTTTATGCTTCCCATGTCACGAGCTCTTACTTCTAATGCTTCTATTACGATGCTTCTTTCTAATATGATGCATCCTATCTTATTTACATTGCTTCTTATTTATAACTTACAAGTGAAAGGAACCTTCTAATGAAGAAGATCATCTCATTCGTCTTTTTACTTCTTCCTTCTTACACTTCTTAGTCTCAGGTTCTTTTACTTCCTTAGTAGAATAGTCTTCTGCCATGTCCCTCTTGCCATTAGGACAGCCTTTTCTGTAGTGCCCAAAATTATGACACCCACAGCATCTTTCTTTAGCAATGTTCTTCCTTTTCTTCTTTAGATTACTAAACATTCCAAAATTTCCCTTTTGTCTTGTCACTATTTGTTCCCTTCTATCTGATCTTTCGTCACTTTCGTTCTTCATCACGTCTTCCTCTACTTTGCAGGGAGACCATAATCTGATGAATGGGATAGCTTCCTCTTCCCTAGTAGCAAAGAGGTTACCTTGTTCATCAATTAATGCATTTAGAATAGCGGAGATTATTTCATTATCAAATACCATCTCTCCTAGATCCTTCAATTGACCTTTTATTTGAGATGCTTTAGAGAGACATGATGATATCCCTTCATCCCTTGATACTTTCAATTTATGAAGATTAGATCTAAGTGATAAGATCTTTTCTATCATGCTTCTAGAGAAAATTTCTCCCATCTTATCATATATTTCTTTAGATGTCTCCAACTTGGCTACATAGGAAATGAGTGAATCTTTGATGGACTACTTGAGAATCTTTTGAGCCTTGAGATCCCTTTCCATGTATTTAGACAATGCTTGTTCTTCGGATGCCTTGGAGACCTTCCCATGGACATGATCAATGACTCCATTTACTTCGAGGACAATGTCTATCCTTCTTTTCCAAACAAGGAAGTTTGATATCCCAACCAGCTTTTGGTCTTCCTTAAAACATGAAGTCATTTTTACTAGATTGTATTATAATAAGAGGTACTTGCTTGAGAAGATCAAATCTTCAACTTGATGATGAACTTGATGCTTCTTACTTCAAATCTTTTGGTGAGGGAGGATTGCCTTCTATAAGATCTTTGCTTCAATAGAGAGAGGATTGACTTTTGATTCAATCTTTCTTAGATTTGAAGAGCTTCCACTTCCTTTGAAGTACTTCTAGGGTTTCGGTCTTTCTTTCTGCCTTCTTCATTCTAGGGTTTCTTTGATGTAGATCTTGATCTCGTTGATAGCCTTCGACTTACTTTGACGCTTTCTTTGAAGATCAATTCTTGTGTGTCAACTTGTTTTGACTACCCCTTCTTGTCTTTAGCACCTAAGCTCTGATACCATGTTGAGAAATCTAGGGCATTTAAAGTTAACAATTTCTCTATTGGATAATTGCTTGCGATGCACTTTTACTTTTTGTATTCAGGCTTCTGTGATCCATAATGAATTAAGCAAAGTCTTTCGATAGCTTATTAATGTGTTCTTTCATCAAGACAATTACCAATATGCATAAAAGACAAGTGACACAATATGTAGGCTTTTTCAGCCAGGGCCAAAACCTCTCACCTCTTGAGAAGAAAACCCGATCAAAATTCTTCTTCTAGATCTTCAATTGATAAGTACCAAGACCTTGACATAAACCCTTGACTCTAGTATCCTCTCAAGAACCTTGTCATCAACCTTGATACTCTGCCTCTTCCTTCCTTTGCCTTTCTTCTTGATCTAGAACTGCTCCCTTTCAGCTCCTTCTAGAGAAACTCAGTCTTTATCCTTTTCCACTGCACCTTCACAACTTCCCTAGAGAATCTCGGTCTCTGGTCTTCTATAGAGAAACTCGGTCTCTACTTTGATTACCTAGAAGAGTCTTTCCTTTGCTGCCGCAGGAGATTCCTTCCTTTGCTATCCCAGAAGAAACTTTGTTGCCCTAACTCTACACTGCCCAGAAGATACTTCGCTACCTCAGAAGAAAGTCACTTTCAGTGGCCCAGAAGAAACCCTAACTTCGCATTACCCAGAAGAATCCTTTCTCTCCCTTCTTCACACTTCTATTCTCTTCCTTCTTTGCTCTATTGTCTTTCGCCCTTTCTTCGCACTTCTTCAAGTCGAATTGCTTGTCCGAATTGTGTGTCTACAAATGAGGCCGAGTTAGACTATTTATACACATCTTCACTAGGTCTTTAGGCTGACTTGACAGCTGGAGATTAGGCTGACTTGTTCTAGCATATTCCTTCATCGTTGTAGGTCGACTTGAAGAGGCTAGGTGACAAGTTCTTGGAGGATACTTTTACATAGACAAGATGACCTTTTACAAAGTGTAACATGACAATGACTCTTACATTTTATGACTAGATGACAAATGAATCTTAAAGACTCTCAATAGGAGTCTTGACTCAAAAACAAAATCCTTGCTCGTGAAACCCATGAAGCAAGTCAATAAAATAATTTCATTTTTCTTATTTACATCTCATTACATAAAATCATATTTACATATCATTATGAAGACCGAACCTAGTTACACTTTTCAACACATGAGAGGGAATCCCATGCTTGGAGACTGAAGAAAGCCTTGTACAAGACCTTTAACAAGGATATCTAATGAGTCTTGGTTGATCTTGTTATTATATGACTTGTTTTTTGTGGGAGCAGGAGGAGTCACATGACAGAGGGAGGATATTACGGGAGCCGTGGTAGGAGGATTTCCTTTCGCGATAGAGGGAGTAGTCAAGCTTTGCTTCAATGTCAGAGGGAGTTGACCTCTGAATTCAAGATCAAGGATCTTGGATGGATACATTACTTCTTGGGACTAGAAGTATGGCAGGAAGCCAGGTGAGATCTTCCTTGGACAAAGGAAGCATATTATTATTTCTGCTAGGTGAGATCTTCCTTGGACAAAGGAAGCATATTATTATGATCCTTTAGAGATTTGGGATGATGGACAGCCACTCCATGGCCACTCCCCTGGTAACTAATCTGAAGAAGCTGAGCGGAAAAGGGAGCAACCAAGATTGCCACAATAGGATTTGTTTCACAGTCAGAGGAAGCACCTAGTCAAGGTGATCAGAAAATAGTTGTGGAACAACATGTGTTGAGGTACTGGCATGGTACAATTGGATATGGATTGAGAAATGTCTCAAATGGTGAAGTACAGTTGCAGGGATTCACAGATTTTGATTGGGCAGGAAGTATTGAAGATAAGAAGAGCACATCAAGATGTTGTTTTAGTTTGGATTTTGCTACGATATCCTAGATGGGCAGGAAGCAAACATCTGTCGTACTCAAGACTACAGAAGCCAAGTATATTGCAACGAGTTTGATGGGTTGTGAAGCAGTGTGACTTCATAAGCTAGTCACGAGATTGTTTGATCAGGTGTAGGAGATGACTGTGAGGACAGGTCGAAGTACATCAAGATCATGGTACCACCACATCTGGGACATGGTACAGAAGAGAGCAGTGAGGCTCCAATACATTTCTATGGACGAGCAGGTTGCGGACATTCTTAGAAAGCCTTTGTCCCAGGATGAAGTTTGTATACTTCAAGGAGAAGCTTGGATAGGTTGAGAATGCTTCCCTTGGTTAAAGGGAGTGTTGATATTGTAGCATCAAATGGTAGACATTCTCCCTATATCAGGATACTGATAGGTCAAAATTGACCAAGGGCCATGTAATGTGGCTAGGGAGAATGGCACAAAGAGCATCAAGGACCAGAGTGCTCCCCTGGTCAGAGGGTTCTAGCCATATTACTAACAGGTGCTTGGCTAGTGGGTAGAGTGAGTGCCTTTAGCATCGAGCAAGTGTATTACCATTCAATTGGCATGCGGGAATGGTAATTGCCCAAACGTTTTACCATAGGTCACAAGTGTTGACCAGGTTCCAGGTGACGACTTGGATAATTGGTAACCTAAGACTACTCTTGACCCCAGAAGGCCTTTGGCCAATGGGACCCTAGAAGGCCTTTAGTCAATGGCTGACTAGATCCATATTCAAAGGAGAGTTGACTAGTAGGTAACTAGATCCCTTTTGCACGATGCTAATGCAGGATGCTTTCCACATGTAGTGGATGGATACATCAACATAGCTAGCTCATTCAATCTTCTCTTAAAATGAAGAAATTTTTCATTAAAATGTACATATGAGTAAGGCAAAGAGAATACCTCCCTAGCTAAGAGGGAGTGTTGAATTTTGATAGTTGTGTTCAATATCCTTACTATACGAGTTGGCTCTAAAGAAAAATGAAAAAGAAGAAATTTAAGATTCAAATTTTGCCTCCAAAAGTAAGGTCGGCTCCAATTGTTTTGGTCGGCCCAGCCATAAAGACACACCTATTTGGGCACCCTAAACCATTGTATATTGGCACTCGACCTCCCTCACTTGGAGCAATTCAGATCTCACCAAAAAACACTTTTTTGGTTCACACGTGTGAAGGAGAGAGGAGAAGATGGCAGAAGTTTGACCTACATTGACCAAGACTACTTCTATCCCGTTTGATCGAGATTATGTACAGTTGACCGAATTTATTTCTAGAAAATTTGACCACAGTTGACTAGGGTTTCTAAGGCAGTTGCAGAAGGCCAAAATTCGGCCCTATTGACCAGAGTTGACAAAATTTCACACGATTGCAGGAGACCAAAAAAAGTGGTCTGTTTGACTAGGTTTGATCTATTAAATCTTGTGGTCAATCTGACATATTTTGACTGGGAAAAATTAGATTGTACTTTTGATGAATTGAATAATTTCTGCTAAGAAAATATTGCTAGTTTTTTCCCTACTTAGGGTTTTCCCAAGGTAAAAAATTGTGTCTCTTGTGTTTGGTTGTCTCTTCATGATTCTATTGTCATTATTGTTTTACAATTGAGATTTTTTATGTATAATTCTTAGTGATGAATGTGACACAAGAAAAATCAATAAGAAATCACTGGAAGTAATTACCAGACTAGAAGATCATGAAAAAATTAAAAATCAACAAGGCCAACTAGGGATAGCAAGGTATCGGCAATTTCCTTTCTCACTTCATTGCTTGAGGGTTGGACAGAATGTTTCCAAACATTTTATGCCTAAGGGGTTATCTCAAACAATTGTAGCCAATGTTGTTGGGCATTTGACCAATTCCATGCCAGCAGGTGCCCAATTTGAATCCCCTTGGGTGAGATGCATTACAAACAGGTTTACTAGAAATGTCATCCACAAATATGAGGAAGCATCCTTGGGTTTCACTACAAGGCTTTTCATGGCAAAAAAAATTGCTTGGTTATTTGTTCACCTATGTGGATTAGCCCTCAATTGCAGAAGTAGTTCTTCAACAATTTTAAGGATAAGGGAAAATGTATTATTTTGTCAAAAACTAGCTAGATTACTAATTAATCATAGTTTTAAAACTCTGACTCCGACTCCGAACCAGTATTGACTCGGCCTAGTTGATTTCAATGACTCAGTCTTTGTAAAAAATACATTAAATATTTTTTTTTCTTGAAAAAAACATAATTTTAAAGATTTTCAATCATGTTTCCAAACTCAAAGCATTAGAATATAGAGAGAAGACAACATATGATCAAAGTATGCTCATGAATATATCTATTATATCAAAATGGCACCCAATGCATTGTCCAGTACATGTAATATATAGAGATCAGAAGAAAAACAGATAACAAATGAGGCTCTAAATGGCCTCTACAACAAAACATCATTAGTCACTAGTCACTACTGCTAAAGAAGCCAACATCATCTGGATCAGACTCTAAATCAGAGTGAGACGAGGAAACCCATGGCTCCTCCTCCTCATTAAGATCTCCAACTACAACTGTTGAAGTAGTAGCACTAGAATGCTGAGATAGACAAGCTATGCGCTTGCGTCGTGGCTCAATAGTGGAAATGCCTGCAACTGGAGGACTTGGGGTTAGGCCTGGTACTAGTGAATCTGCATTTAACTTAACATTATGTTCAAGTAATGCCTCAGCATATGCCCAAGCAACATCTTTCATTCTATGAGCCATTTTATAATATTTGGACTTGAAAATGAATGGACAAAAATCTGAAAATGAAAAGAAAAGAAAAAAATAACTCTTCAATGTTCATTTCTTTTACAAAAATTACTCTTTTCAATTTCCAGATTTGCAAAAAAAAAAAAAAGCAAAGGCAGATTTGAGAAGTGAAAAAAGATACCTCTAAGCTCTAGCCTCCTTAATGTTGCTCCAACAAACCAACTCCTCAATGCTGCTCCAATGACTACCCAAGAAGCTCATCATTGTTGCTCCAATGATTGCCCAAGATACACCTCACTATTGCTCCAAAAACCAACTCCAACTCTTCACAAACTCCTCACAAATGCAATGAGATAGCTGTGAGGAAATGTGAGGGGGGTGGGTAGCTTTTATAGGCTTGGGAGAGGGTAGATGGAGTGCCAAAAACCTAAAACCAAAAAAAAAACGATTTTGGAGTTGATCTTTCCCTATCTTTTCCACCGTGGACCGACTCAGCCTGGTTAAGACAGGCTCGGCCGAGCCGCCCGGTCTGTTACTGAACTGGACAAGTCGGTGACCGACTTGGCCAGTTCGATAACGGATCGGCCTTTGGTCCGGTTTTTGTATCGAGCCAGCCCAGGCTGGGGTCAGGCTCAGTCAACTCGATCATTTCCAATTTGGTTCGGTCGTTTTTTAAAACACTGTAATTGATATAATGTTATTTGATTCTTCATATCTATGAGTAATTTATTCTCGAGCTTAACTTTTTGTCAGCTATTTGACAGCTATCCACAACCAAAACAAGGAAACTCACCAATTCATTGAAAATGCACATGTTCTACAAGTTGGAATTATCAGCGCAACCTGTACATGTAGCCATAGCCCATTCATAGGTATCATTAGTGGATTTGTCACCATGGATAAGGCCATACTTTATTCTTTTTTGTATTTCTAGTTGTGGTTAAGGTTGACCTACTAAACTTTGATTATGATATGAAGAGATGACACCCTACTCGAGTTACGTATTAATACACACAATGCAAACCTCATTTATAAACCACCATTTTGATCATTGAACTAAGGCTCTCTAATATAAAGTGTTTAAGCCGATTAGCACTCTACACCTTTTGTTTTCTCTTATGGTCGGAATATTTTCTCTTTTATGTGCATTTTGCATGTCATGCCTGACGCACTCGTGCTTGGGCATCTTTCTCTCTCTAGCACAATTTAGTGTTATTTTTTCTATTTTTAATGTAGGTCTTTGGGTTGACAATTTTGTTTCATTCGATCCCCTTTTTCTATTTGTGATCTCAACATGGTATCAGAGCCAATGTGGACTTTCCTAGTCAATTTAATCTTGTTTTTAAGGTTTCTTTTCCTGGTTATTCATGTTGATATTTCTGTGACCTAGTTTGGCATGCAAAGGAAACCCTAAATGGAGGAGTTTAGGGTTGTTTTATTGTGTTTTTGTTGGCTGCAAAGGCACTTCGTTAGGGTTTTTTATTGTCCATTTTCTTCAATAATTACAAAGTTCCTTTCTATGAGATTGGTGCATCCAACATTAGGGTTTACTCGTTGATTTATTTCAGCATCTTTTCAGCAGTTGTTATGAGGTTATGGGCTGGTAGCATCACTTTTTTTGTGACTGTAAAACCAATGCTTCGGACCTGATTTTTCAGCACCAATTTGAAGACTTTTGGCTGGAGGCATCACTTTTTATGCCTACAAAACTTGGGTTTCTAGATGTGGAATTTCAACAGTGGTTTTTGGATATTGTTAGCTAGTGTCATTGCCCTAAGGATTGTGGAATTAGGGTTTCCAGATATTATTTTATTACTATAACTGATCTAGAGAATTTGCGCTAGAGGCATTGCCCTAAACATTGTGGATCTAGCGTTTCTCTGATCATCTCCAGTTTATGGTTTCCTACAGTTTTATCCTAGAGTTTCAACCTACCTTCAAGTGCACAATATAGTAGCTAATCCAAAAATTTGTTTGGATCCTCTCTCTTAGGGTTCACTTTAACGATTGGTCCAATGGTTTATCGCTTTCACATACAAGAATATGGGTTTGAATCTCTTCTTTTACAGTTTTACCCTTATACAAGGATTGTACTTCTCTTCTAGGGTTCCTTGGGTATCTCTAAGGGTTTTTCCCTCTTTACAAGAGCGGCACTTCCTTCCTAAGGTTTTTTCCCCTCTCTTCAAAATCAAGAGCTATTATCTTGTTCATTTTTGTAGTGATATTTCTGTAGGGCTGTATTTTTGGGTAAGGTTTGCACTACCATAAATACAAGAACAATAGATTTCTTGGAAGTCCCTCTTTGGTCTATACAAGGGATACCTTGAAGACTTTAGAAGAGACTTCTTTTCGGAACTTAATAATCTCAAAATGATTCTTAGGGCTACTTATATTAGGGAAAACCTTATACAAAAGGACTCTATATGTAATGATTGTCATACGAAGAGCAATGACTTCAAGTCTTGCATGACTTGTCTTCAAGAGATTGAAGAGCCTGCAAAAGGAATGTTTTACAACAGAGATCTTCTAGAAGATACTACAAACACAGTTTACAATGCACATCTAGTTGTGCACTCGACAGATAGGCTTGACTATTGTGGCAAACCTTTGATCAAGGTAAGACTTAAGTTTTGTATTTCAAGTTGTTTGAATCAACCACATGGGCGCATGTTCTAGTGTATTTTCTATATGATCCTTCCAGTACATATGTTATATTTGATGGAGTTTTATTAATGGTCTACTAGATCGTTTCCACTACTTCTTTCCAAGGAATGCAGAAATTTAAAAATTCTTTGCAGAAACTTGAAAGTTTTATACAAAAAACTAAATGTGCTTGCAGAAAATTGAATGTACTATACAGAAAATTGAATGGAACTGAATGTACTTTGCAAAAAGCTGAATGTACTTTACAAAAAACTGAATGGACTATTTTGTTACAATTACTTAGAATGCAAATTTCTTCTTCACAATTTTTCAAAACAACAATTGTAGATAGAACATAAACTTAAGGATCATATGAAGACACCCAAGCACAAATATGAGACACTGAGAGTTAGGTCCAATGACCAGGGCAAAACCCACAAGGGGAAAACCCAAATGATTCTTCTTCTATTAGATTTCTTCAATTGTTCAAAAGAGTACAGAGAGAGAGAGAGAATGAGAATGAATAAAGTCACCAATGTTTGATCAACATGCAACTAAAATGCTCTTGCTCTTTGCTGGAAAATCTTCTCCTTCTCTTCATTAGATCTTGTCCTACACACTTACTCCAGCTCTTCCCTTGCTCTTACTCTTCACTTGCTCTCACACTTCTCTTGCACACACTCAACTCTAGCTCTCCTTCTTCACAATGAACATGTTTCTCTCAACTCTCACTTGCTCTTGCTTAAATAGATGAAAAATGAGAGTTACAAAATTAATTCATTCCTTGAGCTAATAATAGGAGAATTGAATTTCATGAGGGAGGAGCTACTTGAGGAGAATTGTAACTCATCCCAAGAATAGAGAGAGAGGTACACTTATATTGCGGAGTTACAATTCGAATTAGGGAGAGAAATAGTATTTGGTGAGAGTTAGAAATCGAATTGAATGAGGGAGTTACAAAATCATTTAATGAGGAGTTACACTTTTGTCATACATTGAATTAGTGAGAGAGTGTTACATTCTCTTAAGTGTGGAGTTATTATTTTATTCCAAGAGAGAGGTTCAATTTGCCAAGTAAGAGATTCTCAATTTAATTTACTTATTTCAAGAGAGAATTTGTTTTTATTAATCCATTAAAGGTGAATGACTTTAGACTATTTTATAAATAATAGTATCACAATAATAATAATGCTAGTAAGGATAAACGTATTAATTCTTGACTTGTATAATTATGATTGATTTGATTTTAAAGTGGATTCCATATGTCGAAATCATCCTTGATCATTTAGACATAACTTTCTATTTTTGAAAAGTCATATTAGAATTGTTAGAAATGAAATTTTATTATAGGTGGTTCAAACGGAACTAGAATATATGATTTCTTCTAGCAGAAATTCATCCCTGAGTTGTCAAATTTTAACATTTTTCTACAAATGATTCCCAGCAGTTGTGGTGCACATATAGCAATGCATTTTGTCTATTGGTCCTCACTTTTTCTAAGAAGTGATGATCTCATTATTGACCCACATTTGAAGACATTGCTTACGCTCCAAGAATTAGTTGTTTTCTAGTGGATGCTTCATTTTACTACGATACAAGGCCCAACTCTTGATTATTGGAGTTGGTTCATAGAGATATTTTTTGGAACATGACCACTTGCTCTTGTGGGGGAGCTAAGTACTTTCTAACCTTCATTGATGTCATATCTATTCACAGGTCCACAAGATTTGACCCACTATTTTTATAGATGGACCTACAAACGATGCTCAACCTTTTTCAGTGAATCTCTTCTTTCCACGTTATGGTGTTGGTCTTTATTGGATGTATTATTTTCATATGCTTCAACCTTAAGGACAGCTTAAGCCATGTTTTGTACCTTACCTTCAAATGATCAACATGTTATAGTCTATCATTGCTTACTCCAGATGCTCTCACTCGGCTGCTTTTAATGATCTAGCTCACGGACATTGACTTAGCTAGATTTCAACCAAAGGCAACCTTTACTAGATTGTGGAACCACGTCATGTGGGAGGAATGGAATTCATGAGGGGTGATGCGGCCCCTTGCTTAGCATTAAAGGGGGGAGTTAATATTGTGTTGTAATGACTTCTCTGTGTGCCCCTCTGTTCAGCTCAAGGGGGGTGTTGAAATTATTGGTGTAATATGTAATGTGGCCACAACCCACTCATATGTATCATTAGTGTACTTGCAATAATAATTAAGTCGTACTTTATTGTTTTATGGTGTTGCTAGGTGTGGTTAAGGTCAACCTAGTAAACTTTGATGTGTAGGCTCAATAACCCTCTTGGAGAGTGGACCATAGTTATGTAGGCCCATAGCACCTCTTGGGAGGATGCCCTACCTGTTTTGTATAAATACACAACTCAAACTTCATTTGTAAATCGTGTTTTTGATCATTGAGCTAGGGCTCTCTGATATGGAATGTTTAAACCTACAGGCACTCTTTTATTGGATATCTTTTGGTTGGCATATTTTCTCTTTTACATGCAGTTATGCATCTCATGTATGCACACTCATGCCTGGGCAGTTTTCTCTCTATATCAAACTTTTGATTCATCCCCAGTACACACTTCATTAGTGCTGTTTTTTCTCTTTTTACTGCAAGTTTTTGGGTTGGCATTGTTTTCCTTTCAATCCCTTCTTTCTCATCATTGCATCTACTGCACATTGTCTATTATGGGTGCTCGTAGCAAATACTTGTAGTTGGATATTCTCGGTAACCAGTTTGGCAATACAATTCTATTATTACATTTACAGTGGCATGCCTTGCATACATAACTACTAAAAAACGAGAATCATTGTCCCATATTGTTTTTTTCAGCCTAAACATTCCTTGTTTCTATTCCGTCCACAGAAAAGCCTTAAGGAACAATGATCTAACATGAATCTTTTAACTCTTTGAAATCAAAATGTATTATTTGTGGATGTTCAAAAAAGGCAATAATCATTAAGGGCTTTGCAATGCTTGGGTAAACCGGACTACATCCAAATACATTAGAAAAGTGGATCCATAAATTTCCATCTTCAAATCACAATTAGGTAAGTATTCTATTAAGGTATGTCAAAATTAGTTTAACAAAATCGGCAAAATTTCACTAACTTGTGAATAGTTCACTATTCTAAGCAACTTATGGACTTTTACGCACTGGGCTGAAATGTTTAAACAAACTAAAGTAAGATAGTTTAGCAATATAACTTGTAGAAATGACAGACAGAACAGGTTGCAAGTACTTTATCAGTGTATAGATGTCAATAGATGACCTTGCCCTTAACAGATGCATCTAACGGACTCTTGTGCGAGATGGAATAAAATTCAATCACGAGGCATGAATCTTTGGTCTCTGAGAAATGCCCTTAGAAAAGTTAACAATTACTTGATTAAATTTATCTTAGAACATCAACCAGTACAAAGTAAACCTACTTCATCTCTTGACAAATATTGTAAATGTTGAAATTGGCTTATTCTAAACGAAACTTGAGGGCATGTAATCGTTAATAGTTTGAAGACCTTCTTCAAAGTTTTCATGGGCTGCGAATTTCGTTATTCTAAAATCCTTACAAGCAGCTGATAATAAATGGTGGAGAGGAGTTGTATGTAACGCAGACTTACGACGCGAACCATAGGGGCGAGGATGTGCTTGTTCCTGTAATCGATCGTCTCCATCTTCCCCGCTCTAATAGAATCCGGAGCAGGGGCGCTGCGGTTAAAAGAAGCCTCTGTCGTTTGATATCTTATTCGAAAAATGGGCAGTGGCAACCTTCTTCCAGTGCAAGGGTTCGAATGTGACTTTTTACTTGAATCCCGCAGCAGTCAACCAGACAGAGCCGTCCTAGTGAACAAGGCACAGCCGTCCCAATAAAACTGGTCTGACCGCAAAATTCTATGGCGGAGACATCAATTGTGATCCGCCAACGTGGGCAGATTTCTTCGCGCTGAATTATGTCGGAAAAGCGCATTACCGCCCAAAAATATATATTCTATTCCTTTATTTATTTTTTTCAAATTGCGTTTTTTCCTTTTATTCTTTGGTATGGATGGAAAGTACGGCCATGGAATGGAATTTAATGCAATGGTGCTTTTTTTTAGTTTAAAGCGTATGGGAAAGTAAAAGATTATGGTTTGAATCAACGAATGAAAGGGATTTTAATTAGGTTCATATGATTAAGTGGTTTAAGAGATTTATGAAATGAAATGATATTTTTAAAATCTACATTAGGTTATTTATGAAATGAAATGATATTTTTAAAGTTTATGTAGATTGTTTTTTTCTTTTTTGATATTCTTTAGATGTTTCAGTTACTTTTTTCTACCAGACAGGAGCTAACCAAGATTATCAGGGAGAACATTTACAAGCAGTTCGTCCAGGTCACTTGGGTCAATCTTCCAGGAGGGTTGTCCCAAAAGATGGCCTTCTACACTGAGCACTTCTTGGAGTTGAGAGACGGGCTCATTGTTCGACCCCAGTATATGTTTCACCACTGAATGCATGCTCTTTGCATTCCTCTAGGCCAGATCAGAGTAGGTTCTCATAGACTTCGGGTAGAGACAGGCCACTAGATGGATAGACTAGACAGACTTTGCCAGGTATGTCATTTATAGGTAGTGGAGACCGAGGTGCACTTCATCCTTGGATGCGTTGTTTACTACGAGATAAGAGGAAGGTTTCATTGCTTGTTTAGAGATTCTCGGACCCTCGCCGACTTTTTTAGGTACCCCGATCAGAGAGATGTTTGGTCCTATATATGCAGGAGGCTCTTAGGTTCCGAGCGCATATTCTTCACACTCCCATCAGACCAGACCCCACACAGAGGATCATGATATTTTTCAGGGTACTACCTTCAAACAAGGGCACCAAGAGATAGATTGATACCAGTACGTATCCAAACTCCAGATTAGTGAGGATTCGTGGGACCTCACCCTGCCACACGAGATCTCAGCAGCAGTTTCGTCTCAGATACATTCCTGGGAAACGGACTAGGTCCTCCAGCATTCATCAGCATGTGAACCCCCCCAAGATACGATTTAGTGGACAATTTGCACTTGCCATCGGCTCTTCATCGGGCCAACAGACTTTGTTGAGTTTCTTCAGTGTTGTTCATTCAGCCTCAAATGTTAGGAGAGATGGTTCTGATCCTCAAACCTATTAGCTCCTGGATCTTTTGCACTAGGGCCAGATGTTGATTTACTTCATGCATTGTATCTTTGATTTACTTCATGCATTTTATCTTTTATACGAGACCATTTGGTTCTCCGGCTTCGTATATACACCAATGTACTCAACAGTCCCTTTGACCTACTTTGTGGTCATTAGTTGGACATAAATATAATTATCTTATCTTATCTTATCTTATCTATGAGATTATTAGTTCTCTGTGTTTTGCTTTTTGCAATTCAATTCTTTTCCGATTCAAATTGATGATGAGTTGGCTCAACCTTCCAACATTCCTCTCATTAAAAAGACAATGCCAAGAAACTGATGCTAACATGTTCTCATAACTTTCTCTGATGTTTTTGAATGCATCACATTCCAAAATGAAATGTTTTTTTTCCGATTCCACAGACCCAGACGTGCAAAATGTACACACTCGTTCTTCCCAAGCTTCTTTAGGCCTTTTCCACCGTCATATTTCACACCAAAGTTGATATGAGTTGGTCCTTAATTGAGCAATAAGAACCTTTGCCCTCCACGAAATGTTAGCTACAATGAACTCTTTTTGTTGTAGACCACACATAGGGTTGAATTCCTCGATGTAATATTTCTTCTTTCTACCTAACTCTTTTCCCCATACCTTTTTACGAAACTTCTCCATAACAAAATCCTTTAGCTCCTTGCTATTTGTGGGATAGACATTGAGGTGAATATTCCATTTTTGCATCCATGTGTAGTTTTGTTTCATCCATGCTTTCTTTCTTTCACTCATGCCTTTAGGATTTCAGCACATCATAATTTTAAACTTTTTTCTAAATCTACTCTTTTGTCATGAATCTTGATCAAGAAGTTCTCAGTTTTGATAAGTCTCGCTTTCTCGAACAATTTGTTCAAACAATCCATCTTCAAAATGCTTTTAAACTGATTACGAATATCCTCATAAGTCGGACAATCCATGATGTAGTGTCATTATGTTTCAACTTCTCCTTTCCTACAAAAGAGGCAGAGTATTTCTTCCCACTCTTCTTTTGGAGTTGTCCATCTACCTTTTCACATCTGAGATGATGAGATCTGGTCCTCAATTGTGTTATTAATAATCTAGCATTTCCTGTGATTTTGGCACCCAAATATATCTTCTCGTCATGAGACCATGTCGGCTTGAAATCTTTGACATATAGAGATTTTTTTCAACCAATTTGTTTTTCCCACATGGTAGTCCTGGATTTTTCAAGCACCCATTTTTTAATTTCCTCTTTAGAGTTAGGAAAATCCTGGCACTTAATCCCCCACTTACCCAACCACTTGTCATGTTGTTTCCCCAAGTTTTCTTCCTCCTCTTTAACTCTTTTGCAGCAACTATTTTAGGCTAGAATGCTCATCCATGCCTTCAACCTTTTTTAAGTAACTTAACAAGCAAAAGACCGCCTCGGCCTCCATCGAAAATAAACCAACCTCACTTAGCAAGATCTCATAAGAAACCGTTGATTTGACTTTGAAACTATTAGTGATTAGGTGCTTTTAAATTCTTTCTAATTGCCTCCACTTGTGGTTTGACATATTACTTCCTCAAACTTCACATCCATAGAGTACAACAGGTGTAACCAACAGCCCAAAAAGTGTTTTCTTAATCTTCTAGTCCCATAATTCTGCTTTCCTGCATCTAGTCTGTATAAGGTAAAAGGCTCTTCATTCCCCTGAATCCTATTAGCTCTACATGTCTCCCAATTGAGGCTATTGTGAAAAACAATTCCTACTATTTCCAAGGGTTTCCCCTCAAAAATAAAATTAGCCTGCTATTTTTTCCTCTTCAAGGAGAAAATCATGATCTCGGTTTTGCTAACGTTTACTTGCATCCCAACCTCTTGACAAAATAGCTCTAAAACCTTCAAATGCTCTCTCAAACCATGAGCCAATTTTACAATTAGGGTAAGGTCATTAGCATACAAAAGAAGTCTCCCCACATAACCTGCTAACTAAATACCCTCTCCATTATTATTGCTTAACCATTCTTCTAGCTTATTAATATACAAGTCAAAGAGTGTGGGGAAAAGAGGGCACCGTTGCTTTACCCCAATGTCACTACCAAAGCATTCAAAAAAACCTTCCTTATTTCTGATTTTAGCTCTAACTTTCTTGTAGAGCTTATGAACAACTACCCTATATTCGCTTGGAAATCCAATCTCTTCTATCCTTCTCCAAAATTTATCTCTAGGAATAGTGTTGAAAGCTTTCTTGAAATCAAGAAAGCAACAAAAGGCATCCTCAACCTATATGTCCCATACTTTTTCTATGAAAAGCTTAAGGGTGATACAATTATCAACGGTAGAATGTCGCGACCTAAAACCAACCTGTCATTTTGCTTGTTTACCTTCTTTTTCTGCCCAACTGTTGATTCTACGCTCCACCATGCTTCCAAATAGCTTTCCAAAAATGGGATTAACCATAATAGTGCGGTAATTGAAGGGAATGTTAATGTCTCCACTTTTTTAAAGACGGATAGCAACACTAGTTATCCATTCATGGAAAACTACTTTGTGTGACATTGTTGAAGATCTTTTTAATAATCGAAGCCAAGGTTTCAACCCCCCATTTTAAAAAATGTGCTTGCAATCCATTAATGTCTTGAGCTTTACCATTTGCTAACTTTTTTATACCACGTTTGACATCTTCTAATATAAATAACTCAATTGGAGTGTTGATTATGAGAGGCCTACTTCTCTCTTGTTCTCTCTCATATAGAAGATTTTCATACTCTAATCATTGAGTAGTTGAGATATTATTATCCATTTGCTTTTTCTTTTGTTGTAATTCCCTCCAAAATCTGTTGGGATTAGGTTTTCCCATAGAAATTGATTCATTCCTTATTGAAGTCACATACTTTTCTTTTTTTTTTGTTTTTATTATATTTTTGTACTTTTCCATGCCTTCATTGTTTACCTCCTTCTCTTTAAGTGATCTTTTTGTAGCCTTACACTCCTCATCAAACTAGGGATTGGTTGGAAAAGTGTTTGAAATTCTCTTCATTGGACGATATCTTTTACACACCTTTAAGGCCTTGTGGATTAAAGGGATCACCATACTGTTGCCAATGTTATCTATTATTGCATTGTCCTCTTCACTTTCTAAGTTGACTTTTGCCACCTGAAATTGGTGTTCCAATGCAACAACAAAGAGCTCTTTATTTTCCTGATTCATAACGACTCTACCATTTGCATGAACATTTTTATGTATATGTTGGTTTTTCTCTACCTGCATCCCACTTGTGTGCATGCCCAACTTAATAAAGAGAAGCATATGATATGATTTAATAGGACAAACTCCAATATTGAACTCTGACAAATTAGAAATAAAGCTCTGGGAGCAAATTACATAATCCACCACACTTTGACGATTGTAAGTTTTACATGTAATGTCACCAAATCTAGGCCAAGCTTTCATGTCATTGCAAGTGACCATGTCATAGAGGCTAGATAAGCCTAACAATTTATCACCAAAGTGTGAAACACTTCCTTTTTCCATCTTGAGAAGACCTTTTCCACATGTGATCCTCACTCTCATTTAGCGAAAGAGGATTGTTGTCTTTATTCTCATCACTACCTAACTGCATAGATTGATTGTTTGTTGTCCTTGCATTAAAATCATTGATCAAAGCTATAACTCCCATAGTATTGAAGGCATAAATGTCATCTTTTAGAGCAACATAAGGGTATTCACTATCTAAGTTTGCCTTCTTGTATAACTTCAATTTTTTTGGAGTAGAGTAACAAGCAACTAGCACGTTTGTTGTGTTGTTGTATGTTATATTAAGCCATATAAATTGCTTATTTGGGTCCTCTTTTTCCACTTTTACAATTCCACTCCAACTTTCTCTTATTAGAACCATGATCCTCCATGCCCTTTACCTATTCCAATCTCTTTGTTCCATACTGAAATTTTATTGTATCCCTCAAATTTTGGAACCCTGCAACCTTCATGCTCATGAGTTTCCATAAGAAAAATGATGTCTTTCCCTTATGTTATGGGCCCTAAACCTGGTCCTCTCCTCCATGGATAACCTCTACAATTCCAGCTTACCATGTTTAGATACTCCTCGAGGGCCCAAATCCCTACTTTTGATTTTTTAAATGCTCGTTGATTTGAGCTTTCCAATTTTTTAACCATGCATGTTTTCCTGCCTCCCTTGCTGATTTCACTTTCTCCCATTCCTTCCTTCACTCTTCTTGTTGTACAAATGTCAACTCATCATCTTGGTAAATATGAGTACCTCTAAGCATCCTCCTATTCTTTAGAATAGCCATATTATCCTTTATACTTCTCAAAATAACTCTCACATGTTTGTTACTTCCATTTTATGTTTTACTGCCAATCTTGTTTGCATGTTGAATATAGCTTGGCCATTTCAACTCATCCTCGAGAAATTATATGTCCTCTCTTTCTCTCCAAAGTCCTTTAAACCTTTGATAATTATATTTTTTTACTTGACTTGCCTGTCTTTTTCTTCTCTTATTTACCTCTTGATTTGCTTCTCCATGGTTTCCTTTTGCTCAGTTGATGGTTCCTTTACCACTTGTGCCCAAGATTTAGCCTCTACCATTTGTTGCCTTAGTTTGCTTTCTCTCAACTCCATGTTTGCTAAAGCTGATTGGAACTCTTCTATTTGTTTTGTGTTGCTAATGTTCCCTACCTCTGAGCCTTTTTTTTCAGCTACCTTGGTTTGCTCTAGATCTTGTCTCAAAGTGATCAACTGTTGATGCCCTCTTTCCATATTGTTTTGCAAATTTATTATCTGCTCTTTGAGAACCTTGTTTTCCCTTTCAAGTTTATGACTGTCTACTAACATTTCTTTTATCTTTGAATCTTCGTGTTGTTCCTTTGATTCAATAAGATCAATTACTTTTTTCATGTTAATGAGCTCGCTTACATAAAGCTTTGACAACTGTAAAAGTAGAGTGGTTGTGGGGTTGTATGTGTTCTCATTGCTTTCTTCTTTGTTTTCTGATAGATTTTCACTTTCTCCTTGCTTTAGCCTATACTCCTCTTGCTTAGACCACACCCCTTCATCTTTTACCTTATCCATTCCTTGACCTCCCTGCTCTTGCTCTAATGAATTCAATTTGACAATGAAAGTTTCCTTGTTATTGGTTGATTTTGGTAAGATCCACGTGAGCTTTCTTCTATGTGCATGTTTCATTTGTTTAGCTTGTCTATGCCTTAAAATCCCTTTGTATTGATTTGCATTCACAAATTTCAGTATTTCACTTGTACCAAATGTATTAGATGGAACACACCCTATCCCTCTTATATTCTTTGTCAAAATGTTAGGATAAGACTCTGTAAGACCTATAATTTGAAGAGGATGAATCTAAGGAATGCTCCAACCTTCCTCATAAAGCCTCCTTACAACATAACCCACATTGCTTGGTTCTGGAAAATGTTTGATGTTTTACACCCAACTGAGGTAATTTTCCCTATTATAGGTTACGTGGGTGCTGGTTTTCCACCAAGACAAGTTCTTTATCTTCATTAGATCCTTTTGTCCCCGTGCTTAAAGATAGATTGACGAACACAATATATATAAAATAAAGAGAAGAAAGATGTAGGTCCAACCTATTCCTCACGGCGTGCCTGCAGAAATCGGTCTATGCCTACTTCGCTCTGTCTCCTACAGTTTTCTTGAAACTTCGAGGACTCTACCTGTCGCTGTGTAACGCCTACGAGTTGCGATTCGTTTGGCCGTGGGCGCAAAATGGGCAAGCAGGCAACGAGCTGACCAAACGGAGGAGATGAGCCAACGTGCGACGCAAAAAGTCATCTTGAAAAATGACTAAGTGTTGGGATGGTGGTAAGTTTATATGTGGGGGCGGTCCCGCACATGGGCGCCCACACCATGGGTCGATGCGACGGAGGGGAGAGTTGGATGAAACAGTGGGTTGGCTTGGTGAGTCGACGCCCCAACCAATGGGCCAACCGCCATATAAGTAAAGCGTTGGAATGGTGGCAAAAATCAATCAAGCAAAGCTTCCAAGTGTTTATGCAAGCTAGGAGGGCGAGCTACTTGGAGAGTCTGAAATTGGGTGAAGTGCATGTGGACTCTTGGGTCGTAGCACGGAGCCGCAACAAACATAGAAAACAGAGCCGCAGGTCGTGCGAAGGCATTCGGGCGAGGGCGTGTGAGGGCGTCCGAAGGCGTTTGTCTGAACGACCGTTCGGGTGAAGTCGTTCGAAGGCGTTTGGGGGAGGGTGTCGGCCTGAACAACCGAATGGGCGAGGGCGTCTGAGGGCGTTTGTCTGAACGATTGTTCAGGCGAGGTCGTTCGAAGGCGTTCACACAAGGGCGTGTGAGGGCGTTGACCTGAATGACCAAATGGGCGAGGGCGTCCGAGAGCGTTTATCTGAATGATCATTTGGGCGAGGTCATTCGAAGGCGTTCGTGTGAGGGCGCCAACCTGAACAACTGAATGAGTAAGGTCGTTCGAAGTTGTGGGAAGGCGTTCAGGCGAGGGCATCGGGTCGAACGAGTGAACGGGTGAGGGCGTGCGAGGGCATCCACTCGAACGAGTGAACGGGCGAGGACATCTGCCCGAACGAGTGAACAAGCGAGGGCATCCACCCGAACGAGTGAACAGGTGAGGGCATCCACCCGAACGACTGAACGAGCAAGGTCAGTCTGAATGATGGAACAGGTGAAGGCGTGCGAGAGCACCGACCTGAACGAGTGAATGGGTGAGGGCGTGCGAGGTTGTCCGCCTGAACGAGTTGAGGGAATTCGGCTGAACGAGCTACAAGTGAATGACATGCTAAACAGTGCAACGGTGAACGAGTTGCAACGAACGGTAGAACTGGTGGTCACTCCGAACGGTGGTTTAGATAGTCTAAACAATGCAGGCCGGGTTGCACGGTTGTGACATATATTGTACCAAGGAAACTTGGGGTTTCCTGCAAAGACTGTAAAACTGTATATTTTGTGAAATATTGTTATTATTGGGCAGACTCATATTTCAGGGAATTGCCCCTCCCATTAAAATATCTGTTGTCCATTTATGTTGATGGTAATAACAATGAAGATGATTAATTGAATGTTTCTGTTGTGTATGTGAATGGTATACTTAGGAAAGTTGAAAAATAAACTAAGTATAGAAAGTAGGCGTAGTCCACACTTACAAGTATTGGTAAAAATAAAGTGGGTGGTGGTGCCGCACCCCCCCATCGTGCGGTTGGAAGAATACCGCCAGGGTAGGGGCGTGACAGGTGGTATTGGAGCTCTGTATTCCGCGGGCTTTGGTGATTCAAGTTTGCAGATTGAAGTACTACACTTCGTGACAAGTTTAGCAGGGGTGAAGCTTCGTGCTAGGGCCAAGTTGAACGACAAGACATGGCAGGTTTGGAAGAATGTGAAGGGAAGCTCTTGCTGACCTTGTACAAGTTGAAGCTGATGAAGGAGGAGAACCCACATATTAGAGATGAACCTAAAGTCTTGGAAAGGAATGTTGAAGACGAACTTCTTCGACTTGGTTAGGCAATGGAGCAGGTTGCAGCTGCAGATTGCGATGACAAAGAAGAGGAAGCCGTGATGTGCAAGGATGTTGCATATATGACAATGATGGAGGATGAACTTGAAATTGTTCAAGTTGGACCAGGATCATGCAGTTTGCAAACATTGGTGGATGAGGATACTCACATGGAGGAGCCTCATGATGAAGTAAGTACTCCTAATACTTGTGTTTCATTTGAGCTTTCGATAGATGGGCCATATGCAGGGAAGGGTAAAATCAGTTTTCCAATGCGATGGAGGATCTTACCATGGATGTCTACGATGAGAACTTGTATGGAGAGGCAAGGACCAATAGTTTGTTGCAAAGCTTGTTGGGGTTGTTTGTGACCATATGGCAGAAGGTACAAATGCTCGTGACAAGGGAGGAACGTGATGATCATTGCGGAGGAATGGGTCATGCTTTAGCCATATGAAAAATTGGCTAAGTGCCCAGCATGACTCATGGACAAATTGGAGAAGGGCACACACTTGAGGTATGATGATACTTAGGTGGACTTCTCATGGTCGAGACCAAGAGGAATTCTTGGTGGAACCTTCAGTGGGGGAGCGATGGTGGAAGAGACTCATGTGACTTGATGATATGGTTTGGGTGACCGAGTTCACTAGACTGGATTGCAGACTTGGATGAGGATGACCGATTGTTGTGATGGGTCTACTGAGTTGGACAACATGGGAAACTTGTGTTATGAAAACAACTCAAAAAATATATAGAAAAGATAGATCAACGCCTTAGAATTCAGCCTCTTCGAGGGGGAAACCTCCTTTACATTACATAAATGAACGATTCTTGGATGATTCAAATGACAAAACCTCCTTTATATATATAGGAGTCTAAGGAGTCACAATATAACTCAGCCGACCTAACGATAATAATATAAAGCCACAAAAATAACAATAGAGGGATTCTATGGGGCACAATAATAACAATATGGGGACAATAGGGGCACAACAATATTAATAAGGGATACAACTACAATATTAATGGGGTAATCACTAGTATTATAGGGACCCAGCATGCCCCTCTCCTTCAAAAAAGTGTTGTCCTCAACGCTTGAGTAGTTCTGGATGCTTCTGTATAAAATTCTCATCCTCCCATGTGGAATCTTCAGCTGATAAGTTCTTCCACTTGATAAGATATTCCGAAATTGATTGATTTCATAGCTGTCGAGTTCTTATTTCTGTGACTGCTTCTGGTTCCAATATAATTTTTCCTTCCTCGTCAAGTTATGGCAATATTGTTTGAATTGGGAGCTTGTCGCCTATAACCTTCTTTAAACATGAAACATGGAAAACTAGGTGCAATCGAGAAGCTGCAGGAAGCTCCAATTTGTATGCCATAGTACCAATATTTTGTAACACCTTGTACGGACCATAATACTTTGGTGATAATTTATTATCCTTCTTAGCTTACTTGAGGGACATTTGCTTATATGGTTGTAGCCATAGGAATACCCAATCACCTACATCAAAACTTCTTTCACTACGATGTTGATCTGCCTGTTGTTTCATTCTATTCTGTGCCAACACGAGGTTATCCTTTAAGAGTTGGAGGACTTGTTGTTGATGTTCGATGCGATGTTCCACTGCTTGAACCTTAGAATTTTCTCTTAAATATGATGTGATGGATGGTGGCTGATACCCATAACCATAAATGGGGTCATTTTTGTTGTTGTATGGAAGGAAGTGTTATACCACCATTCAGCCAGAGGCAACCATTTGACCCATTGTGTCTGTTTATCAGATACAAAGCAACGAATATATCATTTCCAAACATTTGTTTACTATCTCAGTTTGCCCATCAGATTGAGGATGATAAGATGAGCTATGAGCTAACTGAGTACCAAGACAAGAAAATAATTCTGTCCAAAAATTTCCAGTGAAAATGGGATCTCTGTCACTTACAATAATCTTTGGGTTTCCATGTAGCTTTTGAATTGTTTCCATAAATGCAGTAGAAACTGTACTGGCTTTAAATGGATGTGATAATGCACAAAAGTGTGCATACTTGGTAAGTCTGTCAACTACCGCCATGTTGACACTCTTTCCCTCAGACTTGGGTAAACCTGTGATAAAATCCATTGAAACCTCCTCCCAACTTTGGCTTGGAATGGATAAAGGTTGTAATAGACCCAATGTCTTAGTTGTTTCAACTTTATTTTGTTGGCAAACCAAACAATCCGCCACAAACTTTTGAATATCCGATTTAAGGCCATCCCAAAAAAATTCCTTCTTAACCCTGTGGTAAGTTTTTAAAAATCCCGAGTGCCCTCCTAAGGGAGAAGTGTGCAATTCCATAAGAATCTTTTGTTTTAGTTGGGAATTGTTATAGAGGTATAAGCAATCTTTGTACCATAACGAGTCATTTTTCTAGCTACATGTATCAGATGTACTAGAATCTTGTTGTAACTTTTGAATAAATGCCCCCACTTCTTTGTCATTCTTCCTTTCTTCCCTTGCTTTGTTTATCCAATCTGGTTGGATAATAGAAATGGCAAACAATAATGCTTCCACATCCTCATCCTTTCTGAGAGTGCATCTGCCATAACATTTTCCTTCCCTTTTTTGTAGATGATTTCAAAGTCATAACCCAACATCTTTGTGACCCACTTTTGTTGCTCTTCAGAAGATAATCTTTGTTCTAAAAAGTATTTAAGGCTATCATGATCCGTTTTTAGCTTGAAGTGTCTTCCCATTAGGTCACCATTTGTTAAGTGCATGTAGTATTGCCAACATTTCCTTCTCATAAATAGATTTGTGTAAAAAATTTACCTTGATTGGACGACTTTCAAAAGCAATGGGTCTTTCATCTTGCATTAAAACAGTACCAATTCCATTTCCTGAAGCATCACATTCCACAATAAAGGTTTTTGTGAAGTCCGGTGTAGCTAAGACAGGTGCTTGGCACATTGCCTCTTTAAGATGTT
>APFE030812262.1:62658-88093 GCA_000404065.3 Pinus taeda | reverse complement strand
TTCAGCCTCTTCAAGGGGGCAACCTCCTTTACATTACATAAATGAACAATTCTTGGATGATTCAAATGACAAAACCTCCTTTCTATATATAGGAGTCTAAGGAGTCACAATATAACCCCGTTGACCTAACAATAATAATATAAATCCACAAAAATAACAATAGAGGGATTCTATGGGGCACAGTGATAGCAATATATGGACAATAGGGGCACAACAATATTAATAAGGGATACAACTACAATAGTAATGGGTAATCACTAGTATTATAGGGACCCAACAACTTGAGTCATGGACATCAAGTTGGAGACATGAAGCATGACAATGTTATGCAGGAGCACTTATAGAGGTGTCATTTATGGGCATCCAATGAGGAGTACCAAGGCAAGGATGTTGTGCAGATGGGTTTGTTGATGTGACATGGAGATGTTTTATTTATGAGCCGATGAGGATGTTGTGCACTCTTGTACAACAAGGCCATGGACTTGGTTGGACTTGTGAGCAGACTATGGAGCATTCCTACTACATGGAGAGTTGAGGCATCTTGCAGAGACCTTTGGGCTGAGACATGTATGCATGCTAGGATGTTGGTTGGGGATGACTCATGGAGCTCATGATGACATGAGGTTGTGACTTTTGGGGACTTCATATTATGGTGGACTTAGAGGATCTGATGCATTGAGGAGCTGAGGTCAGGGACTTTGATGCAGTATGGGGTGCATACTTTTGAGTACATGTATGGGTGTGCTTGAGAGAGTGATTTGGTGTGGGGGATCGATATGAGACACTTTGGAGCGATGGAGTTGCAGCGATGATGATGCTTTTGTGGCAACACTTGGGCATGGGTTGAGCCGAGACTTAACCACTTTTGATACATGGGAGATGATTGGTCTATGATCATGGGCAGCACATGGATGATGAGACATGTGTATACTTGTTTCTTTGGCAGACTTGAGGGATGGCACATTACATATATGATGGAGGTTGCTTCATGGACCTAGATGTGGCATATCGAGAGTCGATTTAATGAGAGGATCTCTTCACTTTGGGGAGATGGATTTTACACATATGGATGGTGATGTTGGGATAGATGTGGTTGATTTCATGCAACACATTGACACCAAACATCATGGGCAACATGTTGCACATGAGATGGAGTTTACTTCATGGACCTAGGCATGGCTTACATTTTGATAGAGATGGAGATGGATTCTTGATTGAGTTGGTGTTGTGACAAGAGGCTAGGAGAAACGACTGATGATGGCATGAGGATGTTCATTCTCATGGTTAAAATGTGACAGTTGGACTGATCACCCGACTAGTTCAAATCACGGGGTTCTGAAGTGTACAAATATGTGTTAGCATTATGTTGGAGTATCATCGCAACAGTTCACACGATGACGATACATGATGAGGTCGACACGATATGTTGCAGTGAGCATGTAGCTTGAGTTGGAGGGACCAGCCTTCTACGATGGGGCCGCATGTGGGGATTGCGACGAATGTGGTTGATGATCATGGATTGAGGAGACTTTCCGATTGATGGAAGACATAATCCTTTATGGTTTATGCGATGGCAAAGTAGAGGCAGGCAACATGAACATTTTGATGTTGGAGCTAGCGACACTTTGTGATGTTGTATGACGGTGTTGTCGAGGACGACAACAATTTAGATTGGGGGAAAATATAATGCCCACGAGTTGCGGTTCATTTGGCGGTGGGTACACGACAGGCGAGCAAGCGATGAGCTGGGGCAACCGACAAGTTGGGTGCACTTGCTTATTGTGACGAGCTAACCGAACAGAGGAGATGAGCCAAAGTGCGACATGAAAGTCATCTTGAAAAATGACTAAGTGTTGGGACGGTGGTAAGTTTATATGTGGGAGCAGTTGCGCACATGGGCGCCTGCACCATGGGCCGACGCGATAGAGGGGTTAGTTGGATGAAACAATGGTTGGCTTGGTGAGTCGATACCCCAACCAATGGGCCAACCGCCATATAAGTAAAACGTTGGAATGGTGGCAAAAATCAATCAAGCAAAGCTTTCAAGTGTTTATGCAAGCTAGGAGGGTGAAATACTTTGAGAGTCTGAAATTGGGTGAAGTGTAGGTCGACTCTTGTGCTATAGCACGGAGCTACAACAAACGTAGAAAACAGAGCCGTAGGTTGTGCGATGGCATTCAGGCAAGGGCGTCAACCTGAACGACCGAACGGGCGAGGGCGTTTGTCTGAGCGATCATTTGGGAAAGGTTGTACGAAGGCATTCGGGCGAGGGCGTCGGCCTGAATGATCGAACGGGCGAGGGCGTTGTCTAAACGACCGTTCGAGCGAGGTTGTTCGAAAGCGTTTGAGCGAGGGTGTGCGAGGGCGCTGGTTTGAACAACTGAACGGGCGAGGTCGTTCGAAGGCATTCGAAGTTGTGCGAAGGTGTTCGGGAGAAATCGTGCGAAGGCATTCGGGCAAGGGCGTCGGGCCGAACGACTGAACAGGCAAGGGCGTCTGCCCGAATGACTGAACAGGTGAGGGCATCTGCCCGAACGACTGGATGAGTGAGGTCGGTCTGAACGAGTGAACGGGCGAGGGTGCCGACTTAAACGAGTGAACGGGCGAGGGCGTTCGTCTGAACGAGTTGAGGGTGTTTGGCTGAATGAGCTGCAGGTGAACGACGTGCTGAACAGTGCGACAGTGAACGAGTTGCGACGGACGGTAGAACCAATGGGCACTCCAAATGGTGGTTCGAGTAGTCTGAACAATGCAGGCTGGGTTGCACGGTTGTGACATATATTATACCAAGGAAACTTGGGGTTTCCTGCAAAGAATGTAAAATTGTATATTTTGTGAAATATTGTTATTATCGGGCAAACTCATATTTCAGGGAGTTGCCCCTCCCACTAAAATATCCATTGTGCATTTATGTTGAATGGTAATGACAATGAAGATGATTAATTGAGTGTTTCCGCTGTGTATGTAAATGGTATACTTAAGAAAGTTGAAAAATAAACTAAGTATAAAAAGAAGACGTAGTTCACACTTACAAGTATTATTAAAAATAAAGTGAGTGGTGGTGTTGCACCCCCATTGTGCGGTTGGAAAAGTACTACCAAAATAGGGGTGTGACAAACTGCCCGCCACACCCTGTTGTTGCTATCCTTTGCTACCACTGTTGATGTTGACAAGATAGTTGTTATGGTTGTTATTTAATGTCTATTGTTATTATCACTGCTATATTGGTTTGGGAAAGGTTGCAACATGAGTTTTGCTCCACGCAAAAGGCATTGACTATTATGCGCTTAAGCCACACGTAGGTTGAGTTAAGAAATAGAAAGACCTCGCATATATGGATGGATATTTTCTTTTATCACGTATAAGTGTTGTAATCATGATTTATTAATAAGAATTATTAGTTATTGTATCTCATATTTTTTATTTTTTAACATATTTTATTTTTTTGTTATATTTCTGAAAGCATATATAGTGTGATTGGTTAAGCGTCAAATTTAGTCGATTTTCAATTAGTTGGTTTAGATTAAATCAATGTATTCTAGTTTTGAAAATTATATATATTAAATTGAATATTTAACAATTATAAATATACATTTTTATTTTCCGAAACATTTATTGTTATTTTTTGATTGGTTAAAAAGATTGACATGATTAATTTTATGTGTTTGTAAATTATTTATCAGAAATAAAAATATATAAAAAATAAAAAATAATAATATTAATTAATATTGTGACTATTTTTAGTTTATTTATTTATTTTTTTTTTTCTTTAGATAGCAGTGGTCTAGAACGCGACTTTTGAAAGCCTTTCGGTGGATTTTCCGGCAAATCCAGGCAGCCATTCAATTGGAATCCCAAAGTTTGATAGCTAGTTTCTGCACAATCAATGCTCCCAGGGGTCTTTCAGGGCACCGATCCAATATGCAGTTAAAACAATTTTAATGCTAAAATCAAGATTTAACTTCATTTCTTCCGCCGGATTCCGTCACCGGAATCTCCAAAAAGTCGCATTATAGACAACTCCCTTTATATATGGCAAATATGGGGTGGTACAAAGTGGTTTCAAGTGAAGTTGGTGTGGTTGGTCTTAAAAGTACAATGAGACTTTGCTTGTATTTATTAAAGCTTGGGAAGAGCGCGAGTGTACTTTTTGAACTTTTAGGGCAGTGGAATAAGAAAAACATTTCATTTTGGAATGTGATGCTGTCAAAGACATCAGAGACAATTACAATAGTATGTTAACATTGGTTCCTTGGAATTGTCTTTTTAGTGAGGGAACTGTTAGAAGGTTGGCCCAGCTCATCATTATTTTGAATAATAAGAAGATTAAATTGCAAAAAACAAAAAACATGGAAGCTAGTAATCCCATAAACTATAACTAGTCTCGTGGACGTTAAAATTTCATTTTCATTTTTAATGAGCTATTATTTTTAATACATATTTTGTGATTGATATATGATAAACATAGCCTAGAGACGAGAGCCATCCTTCCGATGTCAAACCCTATTTAATAAAGTATAATGAGCAGGACCATCATTCATTTTAAGATTATCGCGTATCAAAACACACTTTATTTATTTTTATGATTGTTTTTATTTTGTTCCTCCGATTGAAAATAAATAAATAAATAAATAAATGTGTTATGTTGCACAATTTTACACGAATTTATACATCAAAGTTCGGTGTTGACCACTTTAAATGAATCATATGTAAGCATTTATTATTTTGTACCGTAGCAGGGTAATAAGTATTCAAAATGAATTAACGCTGACATTAAATTTAAATTTACCAAAAAAATGAATTATATTATTTAATGTTTATATTAGAAACTAATTTAATTATTATTATTATCTTTTTTCCCTGCATTTGGATTGGTTAAATCAATTTAAGTCTTATTGTGTAATGGTGCTAGTGTACTAGCAAATGCCACTTCATAAATAAATGTTGGTACTGTATTTGGTTTCTTTGAGTGTGCAGTGAAATTCGAATTGACAACTCCGAACCCCACCCTCGTAGACTCAACAAACGGATTTGACTTTGATCCCGACAAATCATTCCCATCTACTCTCAATGTCAATCTCCATCTCCATTTTATTGTAAGAAGCACCCCTTTTTAAACGAAATTCATTTAGTTTGGCTTTGCACCTGCTATGTAATAATAATTACATGGTAATTATAACAAGGACTTGCTCCTTTGGAGGAAAATGCATTTATCTGATTATATATGAAAAAAAAAATCATACCAAAAAGAAATTATATCAATATAATTTATTATAATTAAATTTGCAAAGTTTAATTCGATTTCATTTAATTCTAATAGATTTGCTAACTTTGCAACGAATTTATTATTAATTATATAGAAACCATAGAGTTAGAAATATGATGATGTATGGCATTTATTAATATGAATTAGAGTTCATCAAATGATTTGGTCAAAATTGTATTTTTTTTATTCGGTTGAATAATAAAAAATAAATAAATTTTGAGGTGAAAATAAAAAAATCCCCATGCATTAAAAGATTTTCTTTCTATTATTACTCCCGACTTGTAAGTTATTAACTTGCCAAAATTGTAAGGCTTAAAGAAAACTATGTCTCTCTTTTTATTGTGAAATGATGGTAAGAATTGTTTTTTGTGTACTCTATTATTAATTACTATGTACTATATCACTAATTACTATGTACAATAAATATCAATAATTTGGAATAATATTATATATTATTACTATCTACCATAAACATTAAATTCAAAATCTAATTTTCTAATTGAATGTAAAGTATTAATAGACAATTTTTTGGGTTTCATTCTCTTCAATTTCAAACATATATTATATATATATAAACCTTAACCTACCAAAAAATATTTAATTATATTAAAAATTTAATAAAAAAATGTTAAACAAATATTCATACAACTCGTTATACAAGTTTATTATTGTTTGGAGTACATACAACACATCATGACATTAAAATATTTTATTAAACTAAGCCGCAGAGAATGCTAGCTGTACAGCGTTGTTAAAACATGTGATGTTAAGTTAAGTTTAATGATGAGGATTGGCTTTTTTTGTTGGGGTTTACTTAAATTAGAGAGCAATTAATCTAATAGGGTCATTTTGGATGATTTTATTAATAAAATATTTTTGAAGAGAGAAAAAGAGGGTTATGTACAAATTGGTTTTTCACTTTTTGACTTTAAAGAATAAGTTTTTTTACTTTAAAGAATAAGTTCGATAAAGAAGATGTTATTAAGGAATATAGTAATTTGTGTCAATTTGATGTTTATAGGAGCAAACTTTAATTGAAACAAAGGAAACTTTTAAATTGTAGGGTAATTGGATTTTGGGATATTTATTAGTTCTAATGAGCCTGTCATTGAAACAAAGATATGTATAATAGTAATAACATAGCATTGATAAGAGTGGTTCTATAGGTGCAACTTATATGCATTGAATATAAGATTTAAAGATCTCATTTCAAATGCCTCTATTTATCTCACTTTTAAAGGGGTCTTTTATATCCATTGATAACTTGTGGATGTAACATGTCAATATCAAGACTAACTAAATGGAGCATTGAGGAGTAATTGTTATGCTTGTTGCACTGGATCCCATTTTCTCTTTGTTGTGTGGTAACATGGACTGTAAGATATAACTACTTGAGATGAACCACGTGGAGGGTGCCCATTTGCATAACCCCATTAATCATCATCACAATTTAGAAGATCTCATGTAATAATGAGAGGGGCAATGTTAAACTGGAGAAGAATGATAGTTGAGGCACTGTTCCTTTTTTGTGAATGTGTTCAAGGGCACTAAAATAAGGACTTTCTCACTTGCATAAATAAGAGTAGGGATAACTAATGAGTGAATGAACCAAGTCTTTAGCTAGATGTCTTGAAATTAAGATGAAAACGTTGATTCTCACCAGAAGTGAGAGATATGAATCTTTTAATTAAATTAAACTTTGTTATGAGTATTGAACTAGAGTACAAATGTAAATCAGAAGTGAACAATATTTAAAAAAATTGGTGGAGGATCATCGTGATTATTTGGCATCATTCTGCATATATAATAGGCTTTTCATTGACGGTTATCACATACAAACCGTCATTGACTAATTCAAAAGGCCTAATAACTTCATAGATGGCTAATTTTAATTGCATACATTTCATTTTGCATAAGAGGCATGTACTAAGCAACAACTTTGCATATTACACTTGTTCTTTGTAAATGTTACCGTGAGTGCACTTTTCTTGTTTTTAGCAAATTTTATAGTGAGGTTGTTTTCAATGATATAACATTTTTATGGATTTAATATCTTATTATATTAATCTCTATCTTATATTATAATTTTATTTTATATTATAAAAACATTTATATATGAAGGATTTAGTTAGTTAAAACTTATTTTATTGGTCATTGTTATTCGTTTAACTTCTTTCCTTTTTATGTGTTGATGAGAAGGTGGATCCCTTCTTTTTGAATGGATTACATCTTACACTAGAATTCCCATGTTATATGAATGGTGATTTTGGTATTCATGCCATGAGGATGGCCATGTGATTTATGTTCTCATAATTACGATTTATTTCAATTTCATCTCCATTTTCAATGCACACAACACTAAATCTTCTTTGCATTATGCAGATGTTCAGAGATATGGAAACACGAGTATTGTAAGGGAGGTCTATGTGGTTTATGTCCATGCAAAACAAGCATTGGGTGTTTGGAGACCTTCAACAATGAAAGTCATATCATCAATTTCAGTATATTGGTTAGAGAGGCAAGCTAAAAATGTATTAATATGTCTCACAACAATGAGTATCATGAATATTGTTTAAAAATAAACTTTTGTATAAAAAAATGTTATTGTGAAAAGCCTTTGCAAATCTCTATGGTCTCACTTCACTTTGTTATATCTAACCTTTATGTCACTGTAAATTTGTTCCTTCCCTTTGAATTGCCACAACAACTCTTTTATATTTACCACTTTATGGTCAATGATCTTGAATCACAATGTATTGTGAATTTTATCCTCTCTGGTTTTCAAATTAAAGTCTTGTCCTTATGAGAATCTACCCTCCTTATTCGTTCCTTGTCATTGAAATCACTTGTCAATTTTGTTGTGATTAAGACTGGAGGGTCACTACCCAACTATATTGGAGGTATAAGGTCAAGTTATGCAGTAAAGGTATGATGACATTTTTTTATTCAACTTCATTTTTCTATGTTTGATTGAGTCAAGATGCTCATTCTACAACCTAGTATGAGGGGATGTGTAAGTTTGTCCGTTTGTCAGTCCCCCTTAAATTTAAAACAAAAATAAAATAAAAAATTACGTTGTAAATAGAAAAATGATATTGGCTATGATAAAAAAAATGAATGTTGTTTAAAGTAATTAGAAGTAAAAATAATGTGTCAGTGAGATGCTTAAATCTTATACTTTTCGAAAATACTTCAATAAGAGAATTAAATAAAGTATTTGAAGATTTATGTTAACTAATTTATGTCGATTTCAACTTCATATATATCTATATATAGAAAAATTTGTTAAAATAAAATATTTTAATGTTGTATACATAAGAAATAATTCAATGTGGGTTATCAATAAAATATTTTTTACAAATTAATATGACATATACTTAAAAATATATTAATAATAAAAACCATTTTAATTGCCTGATAAATGTCTCATGTACATGTTATGTAATAGTTTTAGCCAATTACCTATATATATATATATCACTTTCAAAAATTTATGTATATCATGAAAAAAGTAAGTTTTTATGGTTAAAATGTTTATTTGGTCATATATATACTCAATTTAGCATTCAAAAATACAATTTAAACAATGAAAAATAACACATTGTATTTTGCACTCTAAAGAAGTTTGCACGTGAAGAAATTTGATCCCTCTCGGCTCATGTTAGATCCGTACTTATGATGGATCTATGTTGGTTATAGGTGTGATGGTATCTCGTGAATGTGTCCCTTGTTTTTTTGTCTCATCATGTGGTGATGGTTATTGCTCATATTTATTTCTATTATTTATCCATGATTGTGTGTTTAGCAACATTTTAATGGTATTAATCCCTGAACCAAGAAGGCTTTATGGTGGTCATTTTGTTAGTGATTGCTTCTAGTTTTTTTTAAATAGCCTTTTTCTTACACCTACACATTGCATAGCATGGCTAGTTTTTATATATATACATGTGAATGTGTTGATGTGAAGAGGGATTTGAAAGTTATACACATGATTGATTTAATCTTAACTATGTTACATGTTAACTAAGGTCGGATACATACTTCATAGAATTATTGCAATGTGTTGTAGCCTAATTCTATTACCTGTGTGTGTTATGTTGAGTATTTGTGGTGAACAAACAATTGCAGGACTATGAGCTTCGCTTTGATCCTCATGGTATGTACTCCTATGTCACCTTTTCATTTGCATTTGGACTTATATTTTGATTATAACACAGTAATATTATTGGGATTGGTCACGACCTATATGCAAGTGGTTATGATGCTGGTCGAAACTTACCTAGTGTAGTTGATGGTCATTGTCGAAGTTTGATGGTTTTGGAACTTTAGAAGCTCACACTTTTCAATGTTAAGGATGGCATTATGCACTGGAAATTGTGTTGGGATATGATACATCAACAATGGGGATTTGATGGGCCATATATGATGATGGTACTTGGTATTTATGTTGTTGGTACATGCATGAGTATTAGGTCTTGATCTGGGTCATCAATCTTTGATTGCACAATGGAGAATTCCTCTATTAATGTTGTCACATTACCTCCTCCATGCATTGTGCTTATTCTCTCATTCTATCATTATAGTTTAGAGCTTTATTGTCAAGCTTGTTTTTCTGTAAATGGTTTTGTTCTCCCTATGTTTCTTTCCATTTGTAACCATTTTTAGATGATATATAAGCACCCCAAGGTTCTCCAATTGCTTAGATTTGGTTGTCGAATATTTTGGGTGGATACCTTATGGTTCAAATTCTAACCTCTTTATCAAACTCTGATGCAATTTGCACTTGGAGAGGATCTGAATCATTCTCTCCTTTCCATTTTCATTGAATCGTTGGGTTCATTAATAATAGGTTAAGTTGCTACTTTTTATGAATTGTCTCTACTACTAAAGTGCATTTTCCCTTCCTTTTTGCTCCTCTTGAGCTTTATTACCTTTGAGTCACTATTTTGAGAGTCATCCTATCATGTGCTTTCTCAAACCTATATGTTTATGGTAAATTCAATCCTTTGTTACCTCATTTTAATGTTTAATATTTTCTTCGAGGCCCCAAGCTCTTTGCACATGTTTGGTTAACACATCATTTTATCCATGCCTTGGTTTTGTATTCATGACCTATGCATTTCATAACCATTCGTCCACAAACTATGTTGTTGTGCTATAGGCCCATGCATTTGCATGAAAAATAAGTTCAATTGATGGGTATATTAAGTCATTTCGCAATTTTGATGTGTTAAATCCTAAAATGGAGGATTAAAAATAACCAAAAACATAACCATATAAGGAACTAATTTTAAATCTCAAGTCTCGTACTAATTAACCTCAAGAGATGTGATATAAAAATATGTCTCATTTTCATAACTTTGAAACCATATATTTCATTATGCCCCTTTCATCTTGATAGAAGGTTCAAATAAGAGTTAGTTTTATTATTATTATTAAAGTACGTAAAAAGTCACATATATTTGACTGGAGGACAAAAAACATTACATATGTTTCTTAAGGTATAGGGTTGATAAATGCATTGATCGTGTCAGATTGTGATTATACTGAGATGGGGGTGAACCAGTATAATGGGCAATTTTAACAATTAAAATAATTTAGACATTTTAAACATCAATAATACAAGCAACACATGAGAATGTTAGATATATATGTGAACCTTTGTAGGGAGAAAACCATAAAGGTTATGTCTAAGAAAATTCTCGTAGGCATCAACCTACTGTTACATCAATTTACTATAATCAACTAGAAGGAGACACACATCCCATGATTTTACATGCACCAGCCTAAAGGAGACACCTATCTCTTGATTTTACAAGCACCAACCTAAATGAGACTCTTATCCCTTGATTTACAATGATTTTGTGTGATATTTTGCCTTGTTCCTCTCAAAACTACACTCCGCTCTACAATTTTGCACATAGATTTAACTCTGATCTTCTCAATACTCCACACTTCTCTATCCTTTGTACTTTATAGTTATATGAATTCCTTTATTCATTATAGGGTTGATTTACTACATGGATTTAAGATTGCTCCTCTCACTTATTCAACACTTTGTTTTGGTCTATGTTTCTTCTTTTAAAATACTACAACTGCCTCAGTCTCACTGGTTTTGGATATTCACCCTTAGTACTTCCTCTCTTCACGTATGTATCATTTCAACAACATTTTCAATTTATTAGTTTTGTAATTATAGATCACAACCTCTTTTACCATGGGTGTTGATCCATCATATTGACCTATGTTATCATGGGTTGACCGAGTCACTTAGTTCAACATGCATGTGCACTCTTAGCAATTTTTCGACTCCCCAAGTTATCACTCAATGATTTTCCATTGCAATAACATGATTCATATTTCCAATGGTGCCAAACTTTGTTACCTAATAGTGGTAGCTCCCTTTCGTGCAACTTTTTATTGTGTGTGCCTTTCAAATATGCCCAAGTTCATGACTACAATCCCATCATACTGGGAGCACTCTGTATCAAAACACTTTACCCTTTGCATTTATTGATTCATTGATGATTATCCCTCATAAGTTGTTCCTTAGCCGGTCGTGACCATGGTTTGTGTTCATTTCCTTCAAATACTAAACATCGAACATCCTTAAAAGACTTAGCTCTAAGTGCTAGAAAAATGAGCATCCATTAATGATTGTTATGACCTTTTCCTTATCTCCATGTCGAATATTATTGAAATTCATTAACTTCAAGTGCTAGACAGCTAAGCACTCATGACCATATGTTGTGACCATGGTCCAAACATACCACTCCAATATACTCTAGTTGCAACCATCTTGGCGTTGGTATTTTAGCTCCATGTGCTAAGTCATAAGACCCTTGTGATCGTGTGTTGTGACCTTGATCCAAACATACCACTTTCGTAGACAAACATTCACCTAGTAGACTTATCTAGTTTTCTTGCATTTGTTAGAAGTTTCTTGTCATATCAGGCTACTACATACAAGAATTCTTCATTTGTTGTTCATGTCAGTGTTATGATATGGGCCCAAAAGGGATGAGTGCTTGGTTTTATGCAACTAAACACAAAACCCTAGTTTTTCATGTTTTAGCCTAAAAATAAATACACAAGAAAGCTTCGACAAACACAATCCTGGCACAAGTATCAACATATCTGAGTTCACCACATCAATCCACCATGGACTAATCAGAGTTCACCACAAGGCCCTACTTCCGTGTCATATTAGATATCAACCTTGACATTTATCTACAAAATTGGACTCTAGTGTTCAATGCTCTGGCACGAAACCCACCCATCTCACTTCCCATGTCATCTGTTACGACCAATGAAAGCATGCCACGTGTTTAAGTGTTGACATGTATCTAGCACGTGTCATCTTCAAATCTCTAATTGACTAACCAAACCAGTGAAAAATGAATTCCATGTGTCACTCACCTATGTTTCCACATCATAGGATCTGTCACTTGTTGTCCACGTGGTGCCACATTATAATGCTTTCGTGTCATATTGAATACTAGATCATGTGTATTAATCAATTTAACCATTATGCATATGTGAGCTCGATATGGATCTAGACCGTTGGATCAAGGAATTATTAACCATTAGATCCATCGTGTGCACAATATTACTATAACCTTCGCGCATATTGAGAACCCAATATTGGTCTGGGCCATTAATCTTGTGCCCAATATGAATCTAGGTTGTTGAGCTTGTTCTTGGTCAATGTTCATAGAAACACCAATATTTGTTTTGTGAAACACCAATATTCATTCAATGCTTACATGGGGCATGCTATGAAAATGGTCCCAATATTCTACTTGGAGTTCAACTACTTGAACCTCAATGTTCCATGCAGGCATCTTGTGGCAGAACCAAATTTCGTCAATTCAACATGTTTCTCGACGCTTTATTGTATAATATTAGTTCAACTCCCCCTGAGCTTGACATTAATGACACCGCATAACTTGACATTAATGACAACAAAAATTGCCAACAATCTCCCCCTTTAGCATTGATGGCAACACTACCAGCCATAATCCAGTCATTAGTGTTCGTTTGTTGAGAACTCCCACTAACTGCAGACTAACCCTTTTTTTGTTTGCACCATTCTCCTTAAGATTTTTGATAGAAGGCTGACTCTTATTATGTCTATTTATTTATCCCTTATGAAATAAATGGCAAAGGGAAAAATTTGTCATCAACTAGCGACTTGTCCCTTTTGGTAATGCTTCCCTTGGGCATATGCTTCTTTATATGAATATCACTTGGATGAATTTCTTTAATGTGCCTGATTTCTTTGATTACCCCATGATACGCCCCTTGTCTATAATCTCCTTTTATATTTGTATATTCTAGGCTCCCCTTGGACACATGCTTCATCTTAGTAGCAACGCTCCCCCTTAACTGATGTACATTCTGATACCGATGATTAGAATTCTCGAACCTTTTATTTCACCATGTTTCCCTTGTAACCCACTTTCTAAAGTCTTTGTATGTCTAACTTGTGTTGAAGAGTTTCCAAATATTAGAATACTAATGGGGTGGGAGATAGATCACTCCCAATCTCTGTTGATATATTCAAATGGATCTCTTGGAATATGTTTAGTAAATATGTCTACAATTTCCTCTTTAGTAGGTACATATTCCAATTTAACAATATGATTCATTACCTGTTCTTTGAGAAAGTGATATTTAATAGGAATGTGCTTTGTTTTGCAATGCATCGCTATATATATATATTAATTACACTACTATTATCATAGAAAACATACACTGGTTAATCTACCTGAATATCCTTGATATTTTGCATCATCCATAGAATCTGGGTACAACATGAGGCAACTACAAGATATTATGCTTCAACAATAGATAAAGAAATAGGTGTTTGTTTATTTCTTATATAGGATACAAGACAACTTCTTAGGAAAAAGGCTCCATCATTGGTGCTTTTCTAGTCATTAATACTACTTGCCTAATCAACATCAATATAGGCTTATAGTGTGAAATATGTATATCTGGGATACCATAAACCAAAATCCAATGTTCCTTGTAAATACTTAAAAAAAACTCTTAATTGGTTGCATATGAGTTTCCTTTTGGTTTGCTCGAAATCTTCCTTCCAAACCTACTACTTGGACAATGTCTGGTATAGAGGTTGGTTGATAAAGAATATTTCCAATCATAGGCCTATACATAGGCCAACTTACCTTTGGAGACTCATCATCTTTACAGAGCTTATAGCCTATGATCACGGAGGTAATAACAGGCTTGCATTCCTCCATAGTAATTTTCTTTAGTATTTGTTTAAGATATTTAGTTTGAGAGATAAAAATCCCTTTCCATATTTGTTGAACCTACAAGCCAAGGAAGATTGAGAGTTCCCCGAGCATGCATATTTGAAATTATTTTTGTATATTGGTTGCAAAACTTTTGCTCATGAAATTAACATCAATCCCAAGAACTATATCGTCGAAACAAACAACAATGACCGATAAATTGTCATTCTCAACTTTGATATAAATATTATTGTTTGTTGTTCCTCTCTTAAGACCCTGTTGTTGCATATATTTGTCTAGTATTGAGTAACAAGCCCTAGGTGTCTATTTTAACCCATGCAAAGTTTCCTTTAATTTGCATGCATGGCCTTTATATTCTAATAGTTGAAATTCTCCTGGTTGCTCAATATATCCTTCTTCCTATAAGTCTCCATTTAGGAAAGTTGATTTGACATCCATCTAATAAACTTTAAATATTTTATAGCATGAAAAAGCTAAGAACATTCTAATGGCTTCAAGTTTAGAAACTAGTGCAAATAATTCTTCAAAGTCAATTCCTTCTACTTTTGCACACTCTTTGCATACTTAGTATGGCTTTGTTCCTCACTACATGTCCATGTTCATTTAACTTATTCCTAAAAACCCACTTAGTTCCAATCATATTATTGTCTTTGGGTCTTGGCACAGTTTCCCATGTCTTATTATTTTCGATTTGGTCTAATTTTTCATACATAGCCTTGACCCAATGCTCATCTTGACTAGCTTTTGCAAAATTCCGGGGTTCCATCATGGATAACAATGCAAAATTTGCATGACTTGATGTTCTTATAGTTTTTCTTCTAGTTCGAACATCTGATTATTTATTTCCCAATATTTGACTATCTTGATGGTGTTTTTGGACAAACTTATATGGACTTTTTTGATGTAGTGATTCTTCCTCTTATTCTTCCACTTGTTCTCATAATCCTTTTCTTCTTCCTCTTCTGAGTCTTCACTTACTTGTGGCTCAGTTTGAGGCAATAATTCATCTATTTCTACATAATTGTTTTCAACTACCTCGTGTTGTCATTTATTGTAGGATTTGTAGCCCTTGCTTTTATATGCACAACTAAGAAAAATTCCTTCTTTTGTTATATAATCAAAATTTCCTAAATTATCTTCATTTATCTTTAGAAAATATTTGCTTCGAAATATCTTTAAATGTTTGATAATAGTTGGCATGCCCTTCCATAATTCATAATGTGTCTTTGTGTTGTTTAATCTGATTTGTGCCCTATTCAAAATATAGACAGTTGTGTACATTGCTTCTCCCCAAAATTTATCAGGAATATTGGCTTCATTAAGCATTTTTCTTTTCATTTATTACATTGTTCTATTCTTTCTTTCAGCAACTCCATTTTGCTGAGCTGTCCTAGCAACAAAGAGTTGTATTCTAATCCCATTTCACAAACTCTATTAAACTCATTAGAGGTAAAATCACCTTCCCTTTCTAATCTCAAACATTTGATTTTCATACGAGTCTCATTTTCAAAAAGATCCTTAAAGGTTTTAAACCTCTCAAATGCCTTAGATTTTTCTATAAGAAATCTTACCCATTCCATTCTTGTGTAATCATCAATGAAAAACATAAAATATCTCTCACCTTCTAGAGTGTGTGTCCTGGTTGGTTCGCAGAGGCCTGCATGAATAAGTTGCAGTGGCTTGGATGTGGAATACTTTTTTGTTTCGAAGCAACCCCTGGTCTACTTCTCATGTTGACATGGCTTACAAATAGTGTTATATGGTTTTGACAATTTTGGCATGTCTCTTACAACTTGTGCTTTGCTTATTTTGATGAAAATGTCAAAGCTTATGTGACCAAACCTCCCATGCATAGCCAACTCTCATATATTTTTCAAATGTTTAACAAGTTGATCGCGCAACATCAACTTCTCGGGCTACAACTAATTATGAATGATTCCATCCTTGCCGTTATCTTCTGTAGGGGTGACTCTTCACCTTCTTCGGCCCCTTTGATCAGATCATTGAAATCTACATGTAGAAAATGCAGATATCAATGACAAAGGAGTCTGCCAAACATGGATTGGGCTTGCCAGTGTTCTAAATTAACCAACGAACCAACGTTTAGGTGAGGACTTTAATTGTTGCAGAAAATCACTCCAGCATTCAATAATACACACAAAGAATACTTTAATCCATGAAGAGGTACGAACCTTCAAGGTTTCAAACTATATAACATACCACCACAGAGAGCAACAAAGAGAATGAACAACAATGCATATGGAAACTCTCCAATGCACAAAACTATTATACCATACACCATTCCAACGAACTTCAGGGACTCAAATAATTGTTCATGGGTTTCAACACAATTCAATTTTCAACCAAACTCCAAAGTTTGTAGTGCACATATAGTTCAGAAGTTACGCATGGACCACTTGGCCTCTCATGTCCACGACACACAAAACAGAACCAACGCATAAAAAAATTACAACAACGCAAACTAACTGAAACTCCACATTGCTGCCCTTGTGAGCATTTTAAAGCAAAATCTTCGAGTAGATTTGGTCATAGACGGACCAACACAGAAAATCCAATGGTTGTGGCATATGAATTGTTGTAAGGTGAACCAGAGCCGAAAATAGTTGAGACGTTATATATATTGGCCAGAAACATCTTCAACTGCTAGTTATCATTGATGGGAGACACATTCTTAGTTTGGGGTGTCGACTATATCAATGTCGTCAATGAATATTCCAATGTCGTTGCAATTGTTGATGAGCTTTGGGCTTTATCACTGGCTAGTGCGTTGAAGCTCCTACACTAGCAATGAATCAAATTTCGTTAATAGACATGCAATTTGGGTCATTAAACCTGCAAATAACAAACTAGAGAGAGCTCCACTGAATTTGACAAGCGCAATGTAAATTCCCTTTTGCGCTTTCCTCCTGCCTCAATCGTATTCTGAGTCTTTCAATCAACATTCACGATTTTGCCTCTTCTCTGATCACAAACATAGACAATAACTCAAATGCAAACTCAAATGGTGGAGTCCATGTCTCTGGTCATGTTTCTACTCCTGCATCTATTATTTTTTTGATAATTTTGGATTAAGCGGGTGCAAGGTTTGGGAATCAAACAAAAGGTGGAGAGACTGGAGTAATTCCTGACATGAAAAATGAGCGTATGAAGAGATACCAACGTTGGGTAGCGTTAGGGTTTTGGTGTTAGAGGTAACAGTTCCAATAACAAAGCTTTAGGGAGATAGGGAGCTGCAAAGAAGGGAGCATTAAAGGAACAGGAGCAGTGCCTAGACCCCATGAGCCTTCCAAAGCCAATGCATGATTTCTTCTCCTATTTTGAAGGCAAAAAAATTCAATCCCTTACACACCAGAGAGAAGGAAAACTCAATGTAACACTTGACAAGAATGAAGGTACAAAAATGTTGTGTCGGCGCTAACAAGCTGACCAGAATGGCATTTTTTTAAACAGATTATTACAGAGAAACGACTGAGCAGATTCAGAATGGTGGGACAGAAATGGCATAAACAGGTTCAGAGTGAGGATAGAAATTGGCAGTTGGAGAACTATGGAGTGCAGGTCTAGCAAGGGTAACATAAATGTCAGTGTTGGTATTTCTTAAGTGCGCAGAGAGTAACCACAATGAAATTACCAACATTAATATTGCATAAACAAAGCAGAGGCGTAGAGAGGTAGACAAAGAATCCACAGACCTGTCAGAACGATTTATTTTCTGAACAAAGGGATGAAGCAGTTTTTTGAGCGTTAGAGTAGGTGCATAGTGAGGAGGAGCGATTTACATGCCAAGCTGAGAATGACATAAAATTATAGATGGCAGAACTAACCTACACAAAAAGGCCATAAAACAAGTGGCTCAAATATGATCAGGTTAGGATATCGCTTGCAGCTCTGATACCATGTTAAACACACATATGGCAGAGACAAAATAGGAAATACAAGCATGAGATTGTATTTAATATTGACAATTATATACATTTATAGTACATTCGTGTGACCATTGGGTTCCACATCCCAAGGTCTCTTGGACTCTCATGGTTGTTCACATTCTACACCAACCCATAGAGGATTAGGTGTCCAACAAAATTCTCAAATCTTATGTGGCCAAACCTCCCATGCATAGCTAACTCTCATATATTTTACCTACACCACACTTCTCTTCTTTTTCTCCATGAAGAATATACACATTGTTGGAAGTTTCGTTTGCCCTTGCTACTGGTTTCATGTTTGTTCTTTCCTTATCTCACATTATTTAGAGTGAAACATGAGATCATATCCTTGATCACACATTTGTCTGACACTTAGGTGATTGTACTTTAGACCTTCAACATCTAACACATTCTTAGCTTTAGTTTTTCCATTGTGAATATTTATTATTCCTCTTCCAACTATTCTTGTTGATGCATTGTTTCCAATTATTACTTTTCCTCTTGTTGAATTTCCACGAACTTGGGTCTAGGTTAGAGTCTTAGAGTCACTAACGCTACCAAACCAAGAATCTCAACCATAAACTACTTTGCATAGCGGAAATATAAAGCCGTAAATCATATATGCACAATATACATAATTTTAAACAAAATTGTACAATAATGTATAATCACCAATCTTTGTTATATTAATCCAAATACGATAAATACAAGTCTATGGCTACAAGATACAATGAAAAACTTGGCTGCAACGCTTCTATGTCGTGTCTTGTCATGTCGGTCCGTCGCACCCATACTGCTCACTAGTAGTGCCTTAGTCCATTAAGGCCACTACACATTGAGACTCCAAGAGAGTTGCCTCTTATCATTGTTGCAAGTCACGTCTACTACAATGAACACGAGCTCATCAAATTGCTCTCTGGGTTGGCCAATTCCCGAGCTCCAATCTAATGCGCTAGCAACAACTTTAGTCCATCAAAATGTTGCACTTCGATACCGTCCTTCACCCAAACTTCAGCTGCTCTTAGTCCTTCAATATAGCTTGTCTAGGGCTACTTTGGGAAGCCAACACGTAGCCCTCCAACCAACTCTATGACACCCAATTTTGTCACTGTCGGGTATGCACCTAATATGAATTTTCCTCACCCCAGAATGTCATATAAATGGCTCCAACAGGTTGCTCTATAATCTGATCCAATCTGGTCAATGCTTTACCCAACACTTAGCAATAATGAAGAAGATATATACCTTGAAGACTATTATTCAACACTGCATAAATATGACCATTGGTTAGGGCACAAATACAAACCATATTCCTCCACCATTTGTGGTCAATTATGCCTCATAAAATTGTGGTTCCTTCTCCTCCATAAGGCTGGATACTTCGTTGTGTGAGTGGGCTCTTACATCTCCTTTTTTAGGGTTTGTTTGACCCTCAAATTAGCCACTCCAGGCCTGTAGCCTCACCGTCATAGGACAATCATCATTTCAGCCTGTTTAGAGATGAATTACCACTTGAAAACAATCCCAATATCTCCTTATAAACTAGGCCTAGCAACAGACTTCCACACCCTTCAAAACAATCCAAGAAAACCCAAACGACTCCCTTTCTCCTTGCTAAAGTAGCTCCCTGATCTGCGGCCCTAAAATAGAGATGCCCTCCTTGTTCAACAGACTTTTCTCTTGCTTTGTGTTGCAATTTTGGATGCCTAAAATGACTCCATATCACCTTCTATATATACCATAAATAAGGGCTCCAAAAACGTCATGTTTGAAGCAACACGTCCATTGGATTCTTCAAGTTGGCCTACTTGACACCCAATAATAACTATGTTAACTTCAAAAATTCATATCTCTCTAACGACAACTTGGATTCAAACAATTTTTGATGCGTTGGAATCGTCTTTCTGAGCACTATCATCCTCATCCATCACATGCCATGAATCCATCATGGTTTTTCCCCAAAACATGATGGGTGCCAAAGCTCCATACTTAGGTTCCAAGACCACAAGCTGCCCTTATGGCACTTTATCCTCCAAACTTTGAACCCTAGGGCTTAGAGTACCTCCAAAGCTACATAAAGCAACACTCCCTCTTAGCGAGGGAGGTAATTCCAAGTGTAGTATGTATCTCATCATCATCATCACTGCTTGCAACACTTGTGCAACATTTGGCACTCACAATCACAACAATCCCTATACGATAAAATACGCGCTTTTTGAAAGTGTTGTTGTCACTGCTGGAAGAAACCTACTTCTTCTTATTATCCTGTAACGTCTTCCACTCTTTCCATGATTGATTCTTAGCAGTTCTAGGAGCACCCTTGCTCACTACCAACCTTGTACTCTTCTTGGGTTGCAAAATCTCCCTTTGGATCTGCAAGCTCCCTCTCGAACTAGACTCCCTCTGATTCTCTAGAACCTAGGTCTTCTCGAAAAAGTGTACCTTCTTCTCAGGAACTTGTGCTTTCTCTTCTGAAGCCTACACTTGCTCTTGCTTCTCTGGAACTTGCACCTGTCCCTGCTTCTTTCCATGATCCTAAGGCTTGGAAACCAACCTGTAGAGACCATGCTCTCTAACTCCGAGTATAGTCCCATCAGGCTTAGAGCCTCTAAGCTCGAGCCTTGCCTTTCCATCCTGGAACAAGACCTCAAACCCAGTATTCTCCATCATCGAGTTGGAGAGCACATTATATTAGAGTCCTGGTACAAATAGTACATCCTAGACCCGCATCATAAGTCTTGTCTCCATTCTGAATGGCATAACACTTGATCCGCAGATCTCCAATTGAATCTTGTCACCCAACACCATGTGCAAATTCGAGTCCCATCCAGCTTGAGTCTCAAAATATCCTGTGACCCTATCATATGCTTTTTCGCACCACTGTCCATGTACCATCCATCCTCTTTGACAGTACTCTGCAAGAAATGAGAAATCATAGAAAAATCCTCCTCTTCGTCTTCCAATCTACTAGAGAGCTCATCCATCTCTGCTTTATTGGCAATAAGAGCGCCCTGCATCCCTTTTCTTTTCTCATCATCTCCCTTCTTCTTCTTTGAACATCTTGACGAAAAATGACCCATCTCGCCACAGTTGAAACACTTGAATTTACTTAAGTCCTTATTTTTCTTACCCTTTATTCGTGATGCAAGTGTCACGTCATCAGCTGAAGCTTTCTGCTTCGGCTGAAGATCCCCGTTTCACAACTCTTCTTGAATGAAGTCATCCCATAGCCTATCCTAGTCTAGTAGATTCTACCTGGCAACGATTCCTTTGATGAAGGGTTTCCATTCCTCAGTGAACCCTTTCAAGGAAATCCTTACCTTATCTCCATTTGAGACAGTCACATTCATGGTAGCAACCTCATCCTTGACCTAAGACAATATTGTTAGATACGATGTCACGATTTCACCCTTTAACATCTTGGTGTACTTCAACTTATCCTCCAATACCAATACTTGGTTTGCATTCTTATTCTAGAACAAATTCTGAAGAGAAACCCACATCTCATGAGCGGTGTTCTTCCCTTACAAATGAGGTATTATGGCATCCCTCACACCATCTAGGATGAACAGTCTCTCCCTCACATCCAAATCTTCCCATATTTCCACCTCCTTAGGGTCTGTTAGCTTCTTGATCTCTTTCTTGGCAAACTCCCAGAGCTTGTTGACCTACAATATCAACTTGATCCTTTCCTTCCATGGACTATAGTTGGACAACCCCTCCAACATGTCCTTATATTTGATACCTACTTACAACTTCAACATTGTAGTGAGCCCTTCACTCACAATGTGACCAACTCCCTCTCATGCTATACTTCGCTACGCACAACTCTGATTAATTTACTTCCAAAGTACCTCATACACGCTCTGATACCATGTTGAATTTATACAACCTTGGGTCTAGGTTAGAGTCTTAGAATCACTGACGCGAGCAAACCAAGAATCTCGACCATACACTACTTTTCACAATAGAAATATAAAGTAGTAAATCATATACGCAAAATATACGCAGTTTTAAACAAAATTGTACAATAATGTACAATCACCAATCTTCGTTATATTAATCCAAATATGATAAATACAATAGCCTATGATTACAAGATACCATGAAAAAATTTCATGCAACACTTCTATGTCATATCTTTTCCTGCCCGTCCGTTGCACCCATACTGCTCATTAGTAGTGCCTTAGTCCATCAAGGCCACTACACATCGAGACTCCAGGAGGGTTGCCTCCTGTCATTGTTGCAAGTCACGTCTGCTACAATGAACACGGGCTCATCAAACTGCTCTTTGGGTTGGCCAATTCCCGAGCTCCAATATGCCACGCTAGCAACAACTTTAGTCCATCAAAGTGTTGCACTTCAGCACCATCCTTCGCCCAACCTTCAACTACTCTTCATCCTTTAAGATATCTTGTATAGGGCTACTTTAGGTAGCCAACACGCTTCTCCAACTGGCTCTATGACACCCAATCTCGTCACTGTTGGATCTGCACCTAATATGATTTTTCCTCACCTTGGAATGTCATGTATGTGTCTCTAATAGGCTTCTCTATAATTTGATCCAATCTGGTCAATGCTTGACCCAACACTTAGCAACAATGAAGAAGATACATACATTGAATACTGCTATTCAACACTATAGAAATATGATCACTGGTTAGGGCACAACTGCAACCCAAATTCTTCCACCATCTATGGTCAATTCAACCTCATAAAAGTGCGGTTCCTTCTCCTACACAAGGCTAGATACTTCATTGTGTGAGTGGGCTCTTACATCTCCTTGTTTAGGGCTTGTTTGACCCTCAAACTAGCCACTACAGGCCTGCGACCTCACCATCACATGATAGTCAAAATTTCAGCATGTTTAGAGATGAATTACCACTTGAAAATAGTCCCAATATGTCCTTATAAATTCAGCCTAACAACAGACTTCCACACCCTTCAAAACAGTCACAAGAAAACCTAAATGACTACTTTTCTCCTTGCTGAAGTAGCTTCTTGATTTGCGGCCCTAAAACAAAGATCCCTTCCTTGTTCAACGAACTTTTCTTTTGCTTTGTGTTTCACTTTTGGATGTTTAAAATGACTCCATATCAACTTCTATATATACCATAAATAAGGGCTTCCAAAACGTCATGTTTGAAGCAACACATCCATTGGATTCTTCAAGTCGACTTACTTGACACCCTATAATAATTATGTTCTTTAAAAATTCATATCTCTCTAACGACAACTCGGATTCAGACGATTTTTGATGTGTTGGAATCATCTTTCTGAGCATTATCATCCTCATCCATCACATGCCGTGAATACATTATGGCTTTGCCCCAAAACACGATGGGTGCCAAAACCCCATACTTGGGTTCCATGACCACAAGCTACCCTTGTGGCGCTTTATCCTCCAAACCCTGAACCTTAGGGCTTGGAGTACCTCCCAAGCTACACAAATCAACACCTCCATACTCCTCTATTAGATTAAGAAATTTACTTTGGAATCTTGTCATGTGCCTCGAGCATCCACTATCTACATATCATTTGTTTTCTTGGTTTTGAGTATACAGTGCAATACCACATTCTTCGTACTTCTCTAGCTTATTTTTCCATACTTTTGGATAGTGTTCCTCATGCTTGAGTATGTCTTATTCAATGTATTTATTTAGAGGCCTTTTTAATTCCTTTGCAATCTGTTTCTTTGTGTCCATAATTACCACACTCATAGCATCCAACTTGATCTAATAGAGGATCACATGAGTTATGGTTTCTAAGTGCATTTTTGTTCACAATTATACGAATTTTCTTCATAAACTTTATTCTCAAGTATATAAACAAATATCTTAGGTTACATTTTGCATTCTTTTTATAATGTCTTTGAGATTTACTCCCCCTTGAGGGTTCCATAATTTTGTTTATAACTAATACCTGTCTTTATTAACGCTGACCTCTGGTTGTTGAGAATATGATCTAACTAATATGAAACTAGATCACAAAAAGATAGAAAAGATAGATCAACGCCTTAGAATTCAGCCTCTTCGAGGGGGAAACCTCCTTTACATTACACAAATGAACAATTTTTTGATGATTCAAATGATAAAACCTCCTTTCTATATATAGGAGTCTAAGGGGTCACAATATAACCAAGCCAACCTAACAATAATAATATAAAGGCACAAAAATAACAATAGAGGGATTCTATGGGGCACAATAATAACAATATGGGGACAATAGGGTCACAACAATAATAACAAGGGGTACAACGACAATAGTAATGGGGGAATCACTAGTATTATAGGGACCTAACATGCCCCTCTCCTTCAAAAAAGTGTTTTCCTCAACTCTTGAGTAGTTCTGGATGGTTCTGTATAAAATTCGCTTCCTCCCATGTGGAATCTTCAATGGGTATGTTCTTCCACTTGATGAGATACTTTGAAATTGTTCGATTTCGTAGCTGTCGAGTTCTTGTTTCTTTGACTGCTTCAGGTTCCAATATGATTTTTCCTTCCTCATCAAGTTCTAGCAATATTGTTTTAACTAGAAGCTTTTCACCTATAACCTTCTTTAAGCATGAAACATGGAAAACTGGGTGCACTCAGGAAGCTGTAGGAAGCTCCAATTTCTATGCCATAGTACCTATCTTTTGCAACACCTTGTACAAAACATAATACTTTGGTGATAATTTATTATCCTTCTTAGCTTGCTTGAGGGACATTTGTTTATATGGTTGTAGTCGTAGGAATACCCAATCACCTACATCAAAACTTCTTTCGCTGCGATGTTGATCTGCGTGCTGTTTCATTCTATTTTGCGCCAAGGTGAGGTTACGTTTAAGAGTTGGAGAACTTGTTGTTGATGCTCGATGTGATCTTCCATTGCTTGAACCTTAGAATTTTCTCTTAAATATGATGTGATGGATAGTGGATGATATCCATAAAGTGCCATAA
>APFE030812262.1:13366-62638 GCA_000404065.3 Pinus taeda | reverse complement strand
ATTTCTGAAATATTATATGTGTTCCATTGCTCCGTAATATATAATTTTCTAACAATTGGTATCAGAGCCATGCCCCGAAGTTAGCCAAGTGGATGAATTCTCGGAATGCCGAACGAAGGTGGTGGGCCCCGGTAATATCACGATGGGATCCGTGGATGAGCTCAGTTAGACAGGCGGTTTGCTCTGGATTCTTCATGGACGTGTCCTGGTCCCAACACGGTGAAGAGGAGTTGACCTGGGATAGAGCAAGCTCTCGAGGCAGGTGGTTTTCCATGTAAGGCGTGTGGTTCCAACGCATTGGAGTGGAGAATCCTGGTTGGTAAAGAGTGGACGGATGGATAATCGTTTGAGGGGAGGCTCGATGGTCCTTTGTTCGAGGGGAGGATTGTTGGGTATACGACCAAAGTCCCACATTGACTAGAAGTGGGGAGGATCATGGGTATATAAGGATGGACAAATATCTCCATTGGAATGAGGCCTTTTGGGGTAAGTCCAAAAGCAAATCTATGAGGGCTTAGGCCCAAAGTGGACAATATCATACCATTGTGGAGATATGTGGTGTCCGGAGTTCTTACAAATTGTACTCACTTTAAATGGATGAGATAATGCACAAAAGTGTGCATACTTGGTAAGTCTGTCAACTGGCACCATGATAACACTCTTTCCTTCAAACTTGGGTAAACATGTGATAAAATCCATTGAAACCTCTTCCCAACATTGGCTTGGAATGGATAAAGGTAGTAATAGTCCTAGGATCTTAATTGTTTCAACTTTATTTTTTTGGCAAACCAAACATTCTGCCACAAAATCTTGAATATCTGATTTAAGGGCATCCCAAAAAAAATCCTTCTTAACGATGTGGTAGGTTTTTAGAAATCCTAAGTGCCCTCATAAGGGAGAGGTGTGCAATTCCCTAAGAATATTTTGTTTGAGTTGTGAATTCTTACATGGGTATAACCTATCGTTGTCCCATAACAACTCATTTTTCCAGCTAAATGTATAAGGTGTACTAGGATCTTGTTGTATCTTTGGAATGAGTGCCCACACTTCCTCGTCATTCTTCCATTCATCCCTTGCTTCTTTATCCAATCTGGTCAATGGTGCAAAGAAATGCTTCCACATTCTCATCCTTTCTTGAGAGTGCATCTGCCACAATATTTTGCTTCCCTTTTTTGTAGATGATTTCAAAGTCATAACCCAACATCTTTGTGACCCATTTTTGTTGCTTTTCTAAAGATAATCTTTGTTCTAAAAAGTATTTAAGAATATCATGATTTGTTTTTACCTTGAAGTGTCTTCCCATTAGGAAGGGTTGTCATTTCTTAAGTGCATGTAGTATTACCAACATTTCCTTCTCATAAATAGCTTTTTGTAAATACTTTCCTTTGATTGGATGACTTTCGAAAACAATGGGTCTTTCTTCTTGCATTAAAACAACACCAATCCCATTTCCTGAGGCATCACATTCCATGATAAAGGTTTTTGTGAAGTACGGTGTAGCTAAGACTAGTGCTTGGCACATTGCCTCTTTAATATATTCAAAGGCCTTCGTTGCTTCTGGAGTCCATGAAAATGCATCTTTCTTCAATAATGTTGTTAGAGGTGTTGCTATTCTCCCATAATTCTTAACAAACTTGCGATAATACTCTGTCAACTCGAGAAATCCTCATAGATGCTTTATGGATGTGGGGATTTTCCATTCCTTAATGGTTTTAATTTTGCTAGAGTCTACCTTAACACCTTCATTAGATAAAATATGACCCAGATATTCCACCTCTTGTACTCCAAAGAAAAATTTGGAGATTTTTTCATATAATTGTTTCTCCTCCAATAGTTTGAGCACCATGTCAACATGTTGGACATGATCCTTCCAAGACTTGCTGTAGATTAGTATATCATCAAAAAACACTAACACGAATCTTCTAAGGAAGTGTTTGAAAATGGAATTCATCAAACCTTGAAATGTAGAAGGTGCATTAGTAAGGTCAAAAGGCATGACCAAAAATTCATAATGACCCTCGTGAGTTCTAAATGTTGTTTTTGGAATGTCTTCAATCTTCATTATGATTTGATGATATCCTGAACGAAGATCCAACTTGGTGAAGTAAATTGATCCATGAAATTCATCCAATAATTCATCAATTATGGGAATGGGAAATTTGTCCTTAATAGTGAGCTTGTTGAGCTCCCTATAATTTGGACACATGCGCCATGATCCATCCTTCTTGTGAACTAATACTACTGGAGCAGAGAAAGAACTTTGGCTAGGTTGAATTATACCAGCCTCTAGCATTTCTGCAACCATACATTCAATTTCACTCTTTTGGACATAGGGATACTTGTAAGGCTTGATGTTTGGAGGAACACTTTCTGGAATCAAATTAATAGCATGATCATGATCATGAATAGGTGGGAGGCCTTCGGGAGTCTCAAATACCTTGGAATGATTGTCCAAGACTTTTTGGAGATCTGGAGAAATGGATGATTGCGATGTGGGAACCTCTAGTGGACATAATTCTGCAATTATGCCTCCTTGTTCTTTCTTTAGAAGCTTTGTCATTTTGTTAGAGCTTATTATCGTTCCCGGTTTCCTTGCGATACCCCTTAATTCAAATTCCTTTCCTTCTGAAGAGAATTTCATGAAAAATTATTGAAAATTAAAAGCTTTTGTACCCAAGGATTATAGCCATTAGACTCCTAGTACAACATCAACACCACCCATTGGAATGGAAAGCAATGCGCTATTCAATACATATTCTCCCATTGATAGCTTGATATTATGGCACTTTCCTGAGCAATTTATGGTTCCTGCACTTGCAACCATCACTTGACACTATGGTGCTGAATATAGGAAGCAATTCAATTCCTTAGCTATCTTACAATGAAAAAATTATGGGCACTTCCCGAATTAGTCAACACTATTACCTTTTTCTTCTTGATATGCCCTTCTATCTTGATAGTTTGAGGAGTGGTAATTTCAGCCAATGCATTACAAAATATGGTTGAATTCATTTCTTCTTTTTTTAGGGTTTGTTCTTGGTGTATATCCTCTTCTTTTGACGTTTCTTGTTCCTTTTCTTCCTCCTCTTCACAATCTATGTAAAATAATTTCTTCTCGGCACACTTATGACTTTTAGTGTATTTTCTATCACAACTGTAACAAAGCCCTTTTTCTCTTTTTTCTTCCAATTATTGTGGTGTCAACCTTGTAGGTTATGGATGGATAGGGGCAGCAACACTTCCATATTTATGATTGTGAGTGGTAGGATTCCTTGTTGCCATAATTTTTCTTTCCATTTATCTTGCCAACCTGAATGCCTTCTCCAATGAATTTGGTTCCCAAAGGCGAACCTCATGTTGGATGTTATATTTTAAAGTCCCTATGAACACATCAATCCTATGCTTCTCTGGAATATCTTTTACCCTTATATTCAATTTTTGGAAGTCCTCAATGTGCTCCATCATTGAACCCTTTTGTTTGATATTTATCAATTGGCTAAAAGAAGTGTTGCTTTTTGTATCCTCATAATGTGCTATCATTTCATCCGTAAAAAGAGCCCAATTGACAATTTGTTTACGAGGGCAAAGCCATCGATACCATACAAACTGATTTTGTTCCAAATATAAAGTTGCAATGCGTACCTTTTGTGCGTTTTGCACATTATGGAGATCGAAAAATTTCTCCATGTGTAGTATCCATGTTCCGGGATCCTTGACATCAAAATTCCTCATATCAATCTTTGGAGCATGGTGGTTCTTTTATCCAATGTTAGAGTCTATGAAATCATGATTAACATTTATTTTTTTCTCATCATGAGTTTCGTTTACTACCCTTTCACCATTAGTAAGCATTTCTTGTAGAAACTTTGTCAAATATATCTTCAAATTTGTCTTCAAATCTTCCATGCCTTTCTTTAAGTCATCCATCTTAGCTCCCACGCCATCCATCTTAGCTTCCATGTCGTCCATCTTAGCTTCCACGCTGTCCATCTTAGCTTCCATGTCATTCATCTTAGATTCTACGCCTTTCTTTAAACCATCCATCTTAGCTTCCACGCCTTTCTTTAAATCATCCATCTTAGCTTCTACATCTTTCTTTAAACCATCCATCTTATTTTCTATTACTTTTTGTGCGAGTGAAATTTGTTGCACTTGGTCTCGTAATTTTGATATATCATGTTGCATTTTTTCCTCTTTTGATAGTATGTAGAGCTTTCAGGTTTCTTACTAGGTGTTTCCATTTTCTTTCTTCGGGCTTTCATTATAGATTAATTGTTCACTTGCCTTTGAATTCCTTCAAACTAACTTTTAACCAAGTTACGCAAAAAAAAAAAAAAAAAAAAAAAAAAAAAAAAAAAAAAAAAAAAAAAAAAAAAAAAAAAAACACCTTTTTTGACTTTGTAGGAGATCAATATTGAATTTGATTTATATCTTTAACTTTGGATCTCCAGGTCTAAAATTTCTTCCTGTTGTAACCCTCTGTGTAATCTTTCTAACCCCGCAAGTCTGATCAAGATTGGATTGTCCAATGAAGAGTTGTGCCAAATCTCCCATGATGACCTGAGTATAGACTAGTTCAGTAGAGTGAACTTGTACGATGTTTTGCGGGTCACTGTTTCAACCTTAGGTTCTAAAAATGATACCTAAACAAACTACAGTCCATCCTCTTTCTGAAACTTCTTATGAAAATCCAATCTGATGCTCAAAACGAAAGTTATGACGATTTTCCCAAGGTGACTTGTTTGGAATTTAATTCACGGGTCTGTAAAAACCCTAACTTCCTCAGATTATATCTCCGAAAATATAGTGAGACAGGATCTGAAATTTGGGGCCGAGGTTCAGACCGATTTCTTCTCAAATGGGTTTTTTTAGCTTCTGAAACTTCATAGCGAAAGATTTATAACGAAAATTCCACGATGACCTGTTTTAGATGAAATTCTGGATCTTGCAAAAACCCTAACTTCCTCATATGGTATCTCCGAAAATATAGTGAGACAAAATATGAACTTCAGACTAGAGGTTCAGTGCGATTTAGTCTCAAATGGTTTTTTTTTAGCTTCTGAAACGACGCAGAAAAAATGTTATAGCAAAAATTCCACGATGGCCTGTTTGGAGTAGTGAAACCCTAGAATTCAAAGCTCTGATACCAAATGTTATGAAACCATCTCACAAAAAGATAGAAAATATAGATCAACGCCTTAGAATTCAACCTCTTCGAGGGGGAAACCTCCTTTACATTACACAAATGAAAAATTCTTTGATGATTCAAATGACAAAACTTCCTTTCTATATATAGGAGTCTAAGGGGTCACAATATAACGAAGCCGACCAAACAATACTAATATAAAGGCACAAAAATAGCAATAGAGGGATTCTATGGGGAACAATGATAACAATATGGGGACAATAGGGGCACACCAATTATAATAAGGGATACAACGACAATAGTAATGGGGGAATCACTGGTATTATAGGGACCTAACACTAAAATTTTAGTTCCTTTTACAAATCTTGAACTTAGGTTCAATTGACGAGTCACTTTTTGTAGTTCCCTTATCAAGGAAACAAGTTTAGCTTCTACCTTTTCACAATGTATTTCCTTATCTTTCAGCTAACTTGTCAATATTTCTTTTATTCCTTTAGTCTCTTTTAGTTCACTTTTGAGGATATTGGTTGATATTCCATCACAACCTTCATTCTCATACTTCTACAACTATTCTTTCATTTGTTTCACCTTTTTCCTTACAATTTGTATTTCTTCTAAGTCACTTGCAAGTTCTCCTTCAAGATCTACCTCCCATTCAATTTTTTCTTCAAAATTTGGGTCTTCTCTTTTATCATTCTAGCCAATATATTTATCATTTATAGCTATGAACATGACTTCTCCTCTTTCATCATCAGATGCACATTCATCACTTTCTTTAGACGAGTCACCATTCTCTTTGGAATAGAAACACTTCCTTTTTATAGACCCTTTCATTTCATGATTTGTAGATCTCACATTAACATTATAACTCATTTTATCATCACCGTCATTTACTTTAGCATAGAGACGCTAATATGCATAATTTCATATCCTACCACACTCAAAGCATTTAAATGGAAGCTTACCTTTGAATCTTATAGTCCCTCGTTTAAGCTTTCTCACAAATTGAGCTTCTTCGTCATCTGAGTCATAGTTGAAAACTTTATGGGACTTTAAACTGATTATCTCCTCTACTTCTTCAAATTCTACTTCCTTTGAACTTGACTTCTCATTTTATGTTCTCATTTCATATGCAGTGAGGATTCCATGTAGAGCATCCATACCTAGCTTTTGAAGGTCAATTATCTCTTCAATGGTTAATACTTTTGGATTGAATCTTGGTGGAAGAGATATTAGTAATTTGTGCACAATATTTGATTACTCAACTGGTTCACTGAGTCATCTTATAGTATTAACAATTTCATTTACATGAAGAAAGAAGGCAACAATAGTTTCATCTTCATCCATATTCAAACTTTCAAAATTTCCTTTATGAGTTTGACGCTTTGCTCTTTTCACCTTCTCATCTCCTTTGTGGCTACTTTGAAGCTTATCCCAATTCTATTTTCCTATTTGCAATGCAACATCTTTACAAACTCTGTATTTTTTAAACCACTCGAGATGTCATTCTATACTTTTGCATTGTTTGGGTATTTCTCTTTATCATTTGATCAATTGGAGGAGTTGCAAGGACCTGATAACCATTCTCAATAAATAGCCAAATGGCAGTGCCTAGGGACACAATACAGGTACTCATGCTTACCTTATAGAAGTCATAGATTTGCCATCAAATAGGGGAGCTTTGCTTGAGGAAGAACCTTTTTAGTTGGCCATGACCCCTTGCGATCTATCTTCTAGTGGTTAAAATGTCTATGAAGTAAAGTGGCTCTAATACCAATTGTTGTATTATGATTATATTGATGGGGGGTGAATCAATATAATGCCCAATTTTAATGATTAAAATAATTTAGACCTTTTAAGCATCAATGATGCAAACAACACATGAGAACACCATATATACATCGAAACCCTGAAAGTAAAAAAACCACAAATCTTATGTGTAAGAATATTCTTGTAGGCACCAATCTATTATTAGTTCAATTTACTAAAACCAACCAGAAGGAGACACCCATCACCTGATTTTACAAGCACCAACCTAAAGGAGACACCTTTCTGCTGATTCTACAGGGACTAACCTAAAGGAGACTCCTGTCCCCTAATTTACATCGATTTTATGTTTTGTTCTTCCTTGTTCCTCTCAAATATACACTATGCTCTTTTTTCTATAGTTCTGCACACAACTGGAACTTTGATCTTCTCAATACTCCATCGTCTCACTACTATGTACTTTATAGTTTTGCTAATGTATTTGTTGATTACAATGTTGATTTGTTGTAGGGATTTAACACTGCTTCTCTCACTTATTCAACATTGTTTTAATCTTTGTTTCTCCTTTTACTTGATCTATTATAACTCCCTTAGTATCATTCGTTTTGGCTATTCACCCTGATTACTTACTCTCTTCGTGCATGTATTCTTTCAACAACATTTTCAATTGATTAGTTTTGTATTTATAGATCATGGTCTCTTTTACCATGGGTATTGACCCATGTTATCGTGGGTTGAATAGGTCACTGAGTTCAATGTGCCTGGGTTGACTGGGTCACTGAGTTCAATGTGCCTATGTGCTCTAAAAAACTCCTTGACTCCCTTGGTTATCACTCATGACTTTTCCCCTTGAATAACACAATTCATATTTCCAATGGTGCCAACCCTTTTTACCTGACATCTCTAGCTTCTTTCCATATAATCTTCTATCACATATGCCTTTTACATATGCGTAATTTCATGACCACGGGCTCATCATATTCGGATCACTTAATACTAGAACATTTTTCCTTTGCATTTCCTAATACAACGATAATTATCCCCAAAATTGCTATTCCTTAAACCCTCATGACCAAGGGTCATGATTATTTCCTTCACATACCAGACACTGGATATCCTCTTACGCCCTCAAATCCAAGTGCTAGACAAATGAGCATTTATGAGCAATTGTTGTGACCTTGTCCCTTTCTCGATACTGAAAAAATGTTTAAATTCCTTAGCTCTAAGTGCTAAACGATTAAGCACTCATTAATGTAGGTTAACTTTGGTCCAAACATACCACTACAATATACTCCATTTACAACCATCCTGGTATTGGTATTTTAGCACCACATGTTAAGTCATTAGACCCTTGTGATTGTGCGTCATGACCTTGATCCAAACATACTTCTTTGATAGATATACTCCAATACACTAGTATGGGCTTAGAAGAACTAAGCCCTTGGTTTTTTGAAACTAAGGCTTGGAACCCTAGTTCTTCACTTTTTATCCCAAAACAAAATACATGAGAAAGATTTGCCAAATGGGGTCCTCACACAAGTCCTGGGACATTTGCATTAGCCAGATCAATCCACCATGGACCAATTAGGGTCTGCCACATGGTTCTATTTCCATATCATATGTCACATAATTTCTACCATGTCATATCTGATACGAGTCTTGGTGTTTATATACAAAATTGGACTCTGGTACTAAGTGCTCTGGTGCTGAGTGCTGACATGTACCTACACCTATCACCTGTTAGTTGTCTAATCATCTGGAAAACAACCAAAAATGAATACCACATGTCACTGGCTTATGGTGCAATGTCATCAAATCTACCACATGTTATCCACATGGTGCCACATCATAACACTTCCATGTTATACTAGATATCAGATCAAGTGTATTCCTTGCTTTAACCATTGCGCATGTGTGAGCACAATATGGATATGGATCATTGGATTGAGACATTCATAGCCATTGGATCCTTCGTGTGCACAGCTATACTAACCTTTTCACATGTTATGAGCTTTATATTGGTATGGGTTGTTAATCGAGTGCCTGATATGGATCTAGGTCATTGATATTGTGCTCTGTGAATTGTCGTAGAAACAACAAGTTTTGGTCCATGAAACACTAATTCTCATTCAATTCTTGCATGGTTTTCCAATGAAAATGATCCCAACATCCTACTCGGCCTTTGGTTGCTCAAACTTTAGCGTTGCATGTAGGTATCCTATGGAAGCACCAAATTTCGCCAATCCAACACCCTAATCGACTCTTTGTTGCACAATCTTGGTTTAGATCCCCCTGAGCTTTACATCAATGGCAACACACAGTACCAACATATTAACATGTAAAGGAAAAAAGTACAACAAATTAATTTCTAATAGTCCATGCTCCTTGTGGTAGGGATTGATAAACTCAAGCGACCTCACCACAAAAAAGATGGAGTAATAGGCCTAGGGGCATGGAAAAACAAATTATAAGATAGAGTAATGGTTATGTAAAAATAACAAGCAATTGGCATGACTCATGAAGATATTTTATTTGAAATTTCATGTTTTTACTTTCATTTTAAAGTATTTTAACAAAATAGGAATATAAAATGATATTGTAACTATGTAAATAATTAATTCTTTGAATTATTAAAATGGATTTGATTATCTGAATTAATATGTTGATACTACTTTAACATATAATTTAAAATGATATGTAGAGAAAATATATATGATTAAAAAGTTATATTGTGATTATGAAGAGTAATTGGATATGAGTGAAAATATGACTCTAGGAAACTGGTTCTTAAATGGGTTATTTGATGACTTGAAGATATTATTATTTGATTTGATTAGTTAAGGTTACAATGATTTATTAGGGATGTGCTAGGAACTAAACCATCTATAGGGGCACACTAAGGAAGTGTAGGGACCTCTCTGCCCCCCCTCCATGTGTGTGTGTGTGTGTGTGTATGTATGTATGTAATCATAGAAAGAGGATATAAAAAGATCATGTGTGTTTTAATGAATTCAATGTTTTCATTTAGAAGAGGTTGATGCCTTCATGGGAAAAAACCCAATTTTTGAATTGAATTTGATGTCTTCATTTGAAGGAGCATGACTTCTACCTTTGAATGAGCTTTATGTTTACTGAGAGTTCTATGTTTAAAAAGAGGTTAATGCTTTGAAAGAGTTGATGTTCCTTCCTTTGAACATGGTTCCTGCCTTCACGTAAGAGAGTTTGATTCCTTCATTATGAAGTAGCTGATATCCTTGGTTCAAAATGGGGATAGTCATTTGAATTGACTTGGCATTTGAAAAAGACAAATACCAAGTTTGTATCACTAGGAAACTTGTTGCTATTTATTTGAAGATTAGTGATGTTGACCAAATAAATTTGCAACTATTTAATTGAATAGGTCACAATTTTTTTAATGAGGGATAGGCCACATCCTTAAACATGGAATCAATACTCAATCTTCATTTTTCATTTGAAAAAGCTTGTCTTGACTAAGGTCACATAGAAATGACTACTTTTGTTATAAATGCAATGATTCAAGAGGGAATTTAAAAGGTGTACTATAACCAACAATTGGCCAGGGAAATTCAAAATAGCAGGTTATGGAATTCTAAGGGTTAGAGAATTCTAATCAACATCACAAAATCTGTAAATCTTTCAAGAAAAGAAAGTAAGGGGTTCAAATGATGGAGAGAGTATTAAAGTGTTCTTGAGTTTTTGATAAGTGTCTTGATCGAGTTCATAAATTCCATGACAAAGAATAATTAGGTGAAGTTAGAGGAGAACTCACACCAACTCAAATTTTAATGTTGGCTTTTCCCCTTCTGAAGACAATTGCAAGTAGAGAAATTGACAATAAATTATTGTAACAGATAGAGTTCTAAGAAAAGTAATTTTTGTTTAATTTTGAGGCTATAAATTATAAAATTCTCTCTTAGAAAAATTAATAAACATTGACTAAAGACTTCCCATTAGTGGCTTTCCCTTCTTGGACTCTCCAAGGTAAATCTTTATGTAAAAATTTCATGGTTTTATGTGCATTCTATTATTTTGCTTTTCATTTGCCTTTTGTAATTCAATGGCATAAATATATTACCAGTGTATTGATTAATAATAAAAATAATTAAATATGATACATGATGTGACAAACTAGTTAATGAGATACATGTTGCAGTTCAAGGATTATTTTGGTATCAAAGTTGATTTTATTTAAGGTTGGAATAGATCGTTATGATTTAAAGGATTACAAGACAATAAATAATGTAAGAATGCATGGACTTATTTATGGATGACATAAGAAAAAAATATTCTCGAGATTTGACTATGGGAGAAAATTAATAATGTAATGAGACAAAGTATTAAACTATCAAATCTAAAGACTCAAATGTCTCTAAATATTCTTATGCGATCACAGGCATATTGGATATGAGTAAGAAAGTTGCTAGTTTGGTATCAATAATGATGCCTGCGAAGAAAAAACATAAGCTAGCTCTTAAATTAAGATTGAGTTATGAGGAAGAAGAATTTGAACATGAGGAGAAGCCAAAGTCGATACAATTAAAGATGAAGAAAGGAGATTACAACACAAACCAAACTCATATCTAGTGGAAGTAAAGATAGGTACAAAGCCATGTGTAAGTGAGATTAATTCCTCAAATTAAATCATTATTTAAAATGGTTGGATGCTTATTTAAATCTGCATGAAGTGAGAGAAGCAAAAATAGTTTATTTTTCCCATTTTTAATTTGGAAACTTATACTTTGACATGACAGGAAAATGACGTGATAACTAGTGTTGAGTCTAAACCACTAGTGATTGACTAGGAAATGCTCATGGACCTAATTAAGTCACCATTACATCCCATTGGATATCAATATGATTAAAAGACACATTATCTCTTCTTAAGAAAAGTTAAGTATATAATATGCAATATTAGATCATATTTTTGTAACAAAGATATTTAATTGGATACTTTTCATATGAAGAGCTCGAAAGTGTTCATAAAATATTTTGGAGGTTTTCATTGTCATATTCAAAGGGAAGTGATGCTCTTTATTTATTGTATCATACATGAGATTTGTGTTCAAGCCCAAGACATTGAGGGCGGTAAGAAGAAGATGCATCCTAGTGCATTAAAGAAGGAAAAACAATGAGGAGATTCTAAGAAAGAATGAAGGAAGAAGAAAGAAAATTAAAGAAAAAAATTGTAGATACTACCCAACAAAATCTAAATTCTAAAAAACACTATGGAAATTGTGAGGACTTAAGGGCATGTACTTGAACTTGAATTACATATTTCCCCAAAAGCACCACAACAACAAAAAATAAGGATTTAATAACGGTTGAAATTGAAAACTAGACATCTTAGTTATTCCATGTAAAAATTCAACTCAAGAAGAGAAAGGAGTATATTGGAGTATACGCATGACCATAGGTTGTGACCTTGGTTCAAACATACCACGCTAGCATGTAACTATTCTAAGACAATGCTTAAAGAACGAAATAAACTATTTTACATAAATCAAATGCATGAAAAGATGATTAAGAAATCAAAGCAAGTAATTCATGAAAGGAATCACACAAATGAAAACAAGAAAATGCATGGAAGGAAATTAGGTAAGCATCCTAAATTACTACTCAAAAATATTATTCTTTCCTAATCCTACTTCCAACTAGGGACTAAGGTTGTTAGGTGAATTCATAGATCCAATGAAACCACTTGATGATATTTGATGGTTACCACTCCTTAGCTGCAAACATCCCTATCCCCAATACAACATGTTCTTCAAGGAGAAGTATCTATTGTTTGAGAAAAATTCACTCATGACTAGTGGCACTTTTGACATCATCAATATAATCACTTTTCTTTAGGCATACTCAAGATGCACTCATAAGGAAAAGAACCTCCTTTGTGAGTTATACTAGCATAATTTTTTGTTATTTCGTGATAGAGTTTGGGACCTGTTATAGCTACTACAACCACCCACCAAATTTTATCCGATGCTCTAATTTGGAAGCCTTCCTCTATCCACAGGAGGTTATCTTCTATCGTCGTCAAGTATTCATGGTATGTCAAAGACTTATCTTTTATGCATGCTTGTGTTAGCTTGTTTTGATCCCGATCTAAACGTTCTAAGTCACAAGTAGCCTTCTGACTTGACCTTGAAACATTGTTGGGATTACCTCCAGAAATTGTGCAATCTTGGAAGATAGGCCAATTTTGCCTTCAGAAACTACGCAATCCTTCTTGGTAGGCCAACCTTGAGCTTGAGAAATGTGCAATTTTGGATGGCAGCCCAACCTTGATGACTGAAATTGCGCAAACCATCCCTTGAGCTCAATAATCGTGCAATGCACCGAGTCAAGAAGTTTCCAGTCCTTGAGAATTGCGAAATCCTTCTTGGCAGTGTGCATGAAAAATTTCCCAAAAAATAAAAAAGCAAAAAATAAAAAAACATCCCTAGAAAATAGGGATTCACTAATTAGTTTCCTAAGGTGGCACACTTACAATTTTTGGAACTTTTTGCCAAGTGTCTTTTTTTGCTTGATTTTAGGCATGTATGTCATAAGCCTTATTCAATCTAAATATATTTAATTGACGCCCCTAGATCTCATTTGTACATTCTATCTTGGAGCTCTAGCATTCCCAAGGAGATCAGGGTGCTTTCGATGGAGTTTGCGGAGCTTTTCCAGGTGAGTTTTCCTTTTGTCACCTTTTGTCACTTTTTCCATCTCTTTCTATCATTTGGCTTATGTTATTGTTTTTTTCCTTATTTCTTTTCATGGTCATTGGTGTTTTAATGTATATTAGCTTGTTCAAGTGTTGATTTGGTCTGTCACTGGCCTTTCACAAGTGTCACATTAGTTTCCTTGTTTTTGCCCATCAGTGGTCGTCGTTGCAACGACTCTTCTTGCATGTTTGTTTTTCCTTTTGCATGTTAATATTCCACGCTTGTTTTACACTGATATATCCATACTTAGTTAGATATGCACTTTAACATGCACTATCACTCAGATCTGCTTATTTCCCACACGCTCACCAAACATATCTGCTCATCTCTTGGCTAGTTTTCTCATTGCCTAGATGGACATTGCGCAAGTCTAAGGCTCAAGCTCTCAGCTTGGGCTATGAGATTATGCAATGCATAGTACATGCATACCCAAATTTGCATAGTACAGTTCCAAGGCTCAAGGCAACAACCTTAGCCACTAAGTTTGTGCAATGCATAATCTCTCCCACAGTCTATGATCCAGGTCTGGGTGTGAAGAAGGACCCTTCCAAGACCTTTTACTTTCGTGATGTGTTAAAATTGATTTTTAAAAGAACATTAACAAATACAGTTGCAGACTGTAAATAAGAGGAACATAACAATCATCAACACATGAGAACAAAAGCCGTTGATAACGGAGTTCATCCAAGAGGGACTACGTCTCCGTGTCCTGGTGTCAAGATGGTGTAGGCTGCTGCATTATGTGTTGTCAATAAAGACGATGTTTCGATCATACAAGAGAGAATGCCCTCACGCAGGAGTGGCTCTAAGAGATGTTCCGCAGCTAGAACTCTCAATCAAAAGCCTCCTATCAGTATGACACAAAAACAAGCATGGTGCACATCCCGTTAACATGGCACAAAAGGGATGTCAAAGCAAAACACATTCATGGTGACAACAAAGTATCTCAACAACATACAACAAGGGATCTCAAAACATACATAAAGAGTTATGACAGAAAGTACATCACATAGAAAGATTTTGCATCAAATCAAGCAAGGAATCATGACAACATGTAATAAACAAGATCCTGCATCAACATCAATCATGGATATGTACAACATAACGCAGAAAGAAGAAGTACATGAACACATCATATACCTGACCACCAAGGGCCATCTGAAGCAAAGGCTGTCAAAGTGCTGAAGCTTGCTGAAACATTGATCTCACAACATCGATTGCAAGAAGAAGACTGTTCGCACATGAAGATGGACATCTGCACTAGCACTTAGAAAAGTGTCTGAAAGAATAAATGAGAGAGAAAAATTTGAATACACCATTAGATTTGTGGTGTCGAGTAGTGCCGAAACGATTGTCCAAAATCCGAATTCTGAGAATTTTGAAAATTCGGAGCCCAAGGAATCTTTTAGATTCCCTCAGGATTCCTCAAAGATTTTGTTTCAGGGATGAGCTGAAAATCTGCTGCTCAGATGTCAAATCTAATTTCACCATTACGATCCCCGCAGAAAACCATGAAAAACAAGTATAAATTTGACCATATTCTGACAAAGTGAAATTTTTACCTCCGTGGGAAAATTTCATGGCTCATAGTTCCGCTGCTTGTTTTTGCTGAAATAATGGTTCCACGTGGATTCTGGAAATGAATGGAAGATGAAAAACTCAGATTGAAAAACGGATAGTGCCATCGTGTTCGTGGCGACGAGAGGTGTAAAATCCATATAAAATTTGTCAATTTCTGAGAAGTTGAAAATTTTGCCCTCCTGCAAAAGTCATGGTCCCAACGTTAAAATATTAATTTACTATCTCGAAAAACGTGCCCGTAGCCTTCTGCCTCAAAATCCGTGCAATCCTTCTCCTCCCAGCGCTGGCAAAAACTGAATCCTTAAATAATATCCTGATGGAGTTACCAAAAAATTGATTTAAATGGATTAATAAAAACATTAAAATATTGTCGAAGAGATTAGGAAGTCAAATCTTGCCCACTCTACAAATATCTTTTTACAGTTTTATAATCCAACCCATATACACCATATATATATATTTTTTTACCAAAAAAAACTTTAACTCTTCCACCATCCTCAATATGCGTGAAGGCTTTTAGATGCGAGCACGTGGGTTTTGGCATGCAGAAGTTTGTTATTATGTTACACCCAAAACCATTTTAATATATCGTGCTCACAAACGTGGCTGGACTTTTTATTTTGAATCCCACGTTGGTTTGGTTCTAACCATATTTCATATATGGTATAACGTTGTTTGTTTTTTAATATGGTTATAAATATATATATGGTTTTGTATTTGAATATAACTATAATATACATCCAATTTTATATTAACTTTTTTTTCTTTACTTTTAGTTAATATAAAAGGATTGGTTATGATTTGTGTTTGCATTGTTTTTATATAGTTATTTTAATAACTATATTAAACCATTTTTGTTATATGGTTTTTTTAATCCAAAAATGATTTTTGTTGCTTGTGTAGGTTTAGGAGGCCAATGATGCGCTGCCATGTGGGTCCCACGTGCTGATGGGATGCCATGTGGCACACTGTGGGCCCCACTTTTTCCCTTGTCATGTCAAACTTTGAAGAGCTCTATCTTTTCCATACAAGCTCGGTTTGACGAACTGTTCACACCACCATGATCAGGAAGACGAGAACTACACTCTGGTCCTGGGTTGAATTGATTCTGATGACTTTGATTGTTGAGCATCCCTGAGTCCTCCTTGTCTTGTGTGTGTTCCTGAAGATCCACCTGGATTAATCCTCCCCAATGAGGAGCTTTTGGTCCTCCAAAAGCATGGAAAATAATCTGCATCTTTCTTTGTACCCTATCTGCATCACAAATGTCCTGAAAAGGTCTCGCTTCCATCTCCTTCACCTTTGTTCTTTGGAGCCTTAAGTGATGAGCCGACACTTGCTACCTCTGCAACCTGTAGTACATTGTTTGCAAATTACATGCTTTTAATGACATGACCAACTAATGACCCAAATGTCCCACACATGCCACGAGTTTATAACACATACTTGGTGGACAAGTTTACAACAAGATGGGCGCGATACTTCATTTACGACAACAAGGCCAACATATCATGGTTGCTTTAAAAAGTGATGGAAAACACATCATCACTGCAACACACAATTTACATTCATAAGGCCAAACACTACTGTTTTGACAAGTGATGGAAACACATCATCACTTTTACACTTTAAAATGCAACAAATGATTTAAAAAAGAATCGTCATGAAATGACAACATGTCTAAAAACCATTTTTCACTGATCAAGGTGAATGGGTTGCCTCCTTGTGGCGATTTTGGTTGTCGAACAATTGCTTCACCTGCTTCATATATTGACTCTTTTCCTTTAAGGCGCTGCTCTGGATGGAGCATCCAATAAGTGGCTCTCTGATGGCCATTTCTGTCGTAATGGCTGCAGTGGGCTTTCTTCCTCCATATCTGCTTAACCTATTTCTTTTCACGTTGTTGAGAGGGATTTTCACACCTCATGAGTGCTACCATTCTTTTCCAACACTTGGAAAAGGTATGATTAGGTAAACCACAAAAAGTACATGTTTTTCGATGCCTTTGTCTTCGTTCATTATTAAAAACATGATCATAATCAAAATGAACATTCGAAGATTGAAAGTGATTATACCTTCCTTTGTTGTTTTTGATGTCAATATGGCGATGAGAGCTTGCCTCAACTCTCTCCCTGCAATGGGAACTGCCCTGGGATGATGGGGATGCTTTTCCATCATTCTCTTTCCTCGACGATGTCTCAGACAAATCTAACACTTTCGAGCATTCTCCTTTAGTGTATCTCGAGCCTGCAAATCGAGGTTCATGCATAAGTTCCAAAGGTTGACTGATGCCTTGTTTATTAACACCAAGTTCTTTCTCCTCGTGCCTTGTTTGTAAGGAGCCTCATATTTGTCCCTGTAATCAGGATCTCCAAATCCCCAACAAACATCATACTATCATAAGATGAAATCGAAAGGAAATCAACATCTTTTACCTTCTCTTTCGATTTTTAAAGAACTGATGAGGGCTGCTCATCATTTGTTGTTGGTGGATCACATTCCCAAACTTCTTTCCTGACATAACCAAGTCCTGCTCGACATGGTAATTCCTCTACTTGGATGGGATTAACAATGCCTTGGTCATTAAGGCCTAAGCCTTTTCCTTCATATTCCATTCTCTTAAGCAGTTTGGAGCCAATTCCTGTGGTATGATTTTCAAACACAGTGAAATCATCATCAGGCGATATACATGAAGATGGAGAACTACCTTTTACCTCACATGGGTCTCGCTACAGTTTTTCGAAGGTCTCATCCTTTTCTTGCAGCTGTAGTAGCAAAATCTTCTTCTCCTCTTTTTCTTCGTGTAGATGCATCTTCAATTCATCATTCTCTGTTTGAAGATTATGTTTTTTTTGCTTCAGTTTTTTCATTGCCTCTGCTGTGGCTTGCAACTGAAGCTGCAACCGCTCCTTTTCCTCTTTCTCTTTCTATAGAGTTTCATACACGATCTCCACTCTCTTGGAAATGTTGATCATGGTCTCATACATCACTTTTTCATTCTCTATCGCTGCATGTTCCATTATTCACATTGCAATTCACATACACGAAAAGACTGCTCCAATACCACTTGATCTAGGTCCGAGTGTGAAGAAGGACCCTTCCAAGACCTTTTACTTTCGTGATGTGTTAAAATTGCTTTTTAAAAATAACATTAACAAATATAGCTGTAGTCTGTAAAGAAGAGGAACATAACAATCATTAGCACATCAGAACAAAAGTCGTTGATAACGGAGTTCGTCCAGGAGGGACTACGTCTCCGGGCCTTGGTGTCAAGATGGTGTAGGCCGCTGCATTATGTGTTGTCAATAAAGATGATGTACACAGAGATGATGTTTCGATCCTACAAGGAAGAATACCCTCACGCAGGAGTGGCTCTAAGAGATGTTTCACAACTAGAACTCTCAGTCAAAAGCCTCTTATCGATATGACACAAAAACAAGCATGGTGCGCATCCCGCCAACATGGCACAAAAGGGATGTCAAAGTAAAACACATGCATGATGACAACAAGAGTATCCCAGAAACATAAAAAGAGGATCTCAAAACATAACATAAAGAGTTATGACATAAAGTACATCACATAGAAAGATTCTGCATCAAATCAAGCAAGGAATCGTGACAACACGTAATAAACAAGATCCTGCATGAACATCAATCATGGATATGTACAACATAATGCAGAAAGAAGAAGTACATGAACGCATCATATACCTCACCACCGAGTGCCATATGAAGCAAAGCTATAAAAGTGTTGAAGCTTGCTAAAACATCGATCTCATAGCATCGATCACGAGAAGAAGATTGTTCACACATGAAGATTGACATTTGCACTAACATTTAGAAAAGTGACTGAAAGAAGAAATGAGGGAAAGGCAAATCTGAATACACCATCAGATTTGTGGCATCGAGTAGGTGCTGAAACGACTGTCCAAAATCCAAATTCTGAGAATTTTGAAAATTCAGAGCTCAAGGAATGTCTGAGATTCCCTCGGGATTCCTCAAAGATTCTATTTCAGGGATGAGCTGAAAATTTGCTGCTCAGATGTCAAATCTGATTTCACCATTAGGATCCCTGTGGAAAACCATGAAAAACAAGTATAAATTTGACCATATTTTGACAAAGTGAAATTTTACCTCCGTGGGAAAATTTCATGGCTCATGGTTTTGCTACCTGTTTTCGCTGAAATCATGGTGCCGCGTGCATTTTGGAAATTACTGGAAGATGCAAAACTCATATTGAAAAACGGATAGCACCATCGTGTTCATGGCGACGAGAAGTGTAAAATCCATATAAAATTTGTTAATTTCTGAGAAGTTGAAAATTTTGCCTTCCTACAAAATTCATGGTTCCTGCATTAAAATATTAATTCACTGTCTCAAAAGTGTACTTGCAACCTTCTGCCTCGAAATCTGTGCAGTCCTTCTCCTCCCAACTCTGGCAAAAACTAAGTCTATAAATATTCACAGTGGAGCTACCAAGAAATTGGTTTGGGTAGATTGGTAAAAGCATTAAAATAATGTGGAGGAGGTTAGGAGGTCAAATTTTTCTCCTCCACAAATATCTTTTTACAGTTTTATAACCCAACCAATATACACCATATACATATATATATTTTTTACCAAAAAAATACTTTAACCCTTCCACCATCCTCGATCTGAGTGAAGGCTTTTAGATGCAAGTATGTGGGTTTTGGCATGTAGAAGTTTGTTAATAGTTTGTTATTATGTTATACCCAAAACCCTTTTAATATATCATCCTTAGAAAAACAACACGTGGCTTGATTTTTTTTTTTGAATCCCATGTTGGTTTGGTTCTAACCATATTTCATATATGGTATAACGTTGTTTGTTTTTTAATATGGTTATATATATATATATATATATTATATATTTTTTATTGTTTTGTATTTTGAATATAACCATAATATACAACCAAATTTATATTAACATTTTTCTTCTGGACTTTTAGTTAATATAAAATGACTTGTTATGATTTGTGTTTGCATTGTTTTTATATAGTTATTTTAATAATTATACTAAACCATTTATTTTATATGGTTTTGTTTTGTTTTTTGTTTTTTTTTGTTTTTTTGTTTTTGTTTTTTGTTTTTGTTTTGTTTTGTTTTTGTTTTTGTTTTGTTTTTTGTTTTTTGTTTTTGTTTTTGTTTTTGTTTTTTGTTTTTTGTTTTTGTTTTTGTTTTTTGTTTTTTTGTTTTTTTTGTTTTTTTTGTTTTTTTTGTTTTTTTTTAAACTTAAAAATGATTTTTTTTGTTTGTACAGGTTTAGGAGGCCAATGATGGGCTGCCATGCGGGTCTCACGTGCTGATGGGGATGCTATGTGGCACACTGTGGGCTCCACTTTTTCCCTTGTCATGTCAAACTTTGAAGAGCTCTATCTTTTGCATACGAGCTCAGTTTGACGAACCATTCACATCGCCATGATCAGGAAGACGAGATCTACGCTTTGGTCCTGGAACAAAGTCATTCCGATGAATTTGCTTTTGAGCATCCATGAGTCCTCCTTGTCCTGTGTGTGTTCTTGAAGATCCACTTGGATTAGTCTACCCAGGTTGGACTTCACATTGTGCAGTCTCTAGCCTCAAGCTGCATCACTAGTTGTTGAGACTGCACAATGCATAGTTTCATCAGCCAACCTCCCTCCCTTCACTTCCAGAATTGTGCAATTTTCCCAGTCAATGGATGTGGTTGTGCCTGATCTTGCTTTGTAAGTTGATTTTCCAAAGCTAATTTATTGTCTTCCATGAGTGCTTTTTCCTCCCATAGGTATTGTAGGTGTTGATAATTTATCTTCATGAGTCACTGTTTTCATGACACCCATAAGAACTGCTTCAAAGTATACCATAAAGAGCAGCATTTGTGAAGTGGTTGAGAGTACACCAGTTTACTTGCCAATATACTTAGATACTCAATTGTTTGTAGAAAATGAAGAAGGTGAATGAAATTTTCTCAACAAGAACCTTCAAAGCAGATCTGGAAAACTGGAAGGTGCATGTCAATGTCTAAAAGTGAGGGTTACACAGAGTTGCATGTAGGTACCCAACATTTCCATGTGCAGATGTTATCAGTTGAATACTGTCTCACACAGATCCAAAGACTATGACTCTTGGCAGTACCAGTGGACGAAGGGTTGCTTATTTTCTGGAAGCAGACTATCATCCTATGTACCACTTATCTAAGCCAAAATTGCTCATGGATGCATACTTCTATGCAAAGACCAACCACTTGAGCACCAAGTGTTAAAGGCTAGGTGAAAAATCCATCAAAGTTTCGCCAGACACCCACCAACACATATAATAAAAAATCTCTTAGGAGGGCCTATCTGCTGCTGATCATCCTATGTTGCAGAATCTACAGCAGGTAGAGCATCAAGACCTCTCCTGAAGGGTTGGATTTCTTATTGGACCAAGTTGTGAATGAAGTAAAACCATTCAACTTGCTAGATCTGTTGGTTTAGTAGTTGCAGATCCATGTGTCTAACGCCCTTAGTCCTCCTAAGGGCGGGCAAGATATATTTTAAATATTGTAAATAGAGAATTAAAGGAAGTTGGAAGATGAAGAGACATTGGGAGATGAAACCCAATAGTCTCTCTCCTTGTAGATATTCATATCCTCTCTTAACGCAAATACAACAATTTCATTTGGAGTTACTCCTGCCCTAACAAACATCCTCATCAAAATCAAGAAGGCGTCAAGTTGAAGACATTGTCATCAAGGAGCATCTTCACTTGAAAAGTAAGTACCTCTATATATATGACTGAATCTGCTATCAAAATGACTTCATGAATTCATTCTGCAAGGAAAGCAACAAAATTTTAAGGACATCAAACTTTCTTGCACAGAGGAAAAGGATATATTTGATCCTCATAGAAGATGAAGTTGTTGAACATGTAAAGGGATCAATCACTGAGCCTCCAAAGGAAGAAGCTCAAGCTCTAGCAAATTATATGAAAGGGGAAGTAAGGGCTCAAAGGATTCTCATCGAGTTCATCAAGGATCCCTTCATACCTTATATATCAAAGTTGGAGACATCAAAAGAACAAAGATGTCAACTTGATGTCAAGTACACAATAGGTCACCATTCAGTCTCCCCATCCTCCAGCAGAGAAAGCTCCAAGTGAGGAAGAGGATATTGTTCCTGTCAACGATGGTCTGGTGATGGATACGTACAGTCTAACCTATGATGAGCTTCAAAACAATATTGTACAATCAAGGAAGAAACATTTTCCAGACGATCTCACATCTCTTGCATTCATTAGAGAAAGTGTGATCGTGACCCTCACTAGAAGAAATCCAGGGGTCATTGCCACAATGAACTTGGCCTTCGCAGGTGCTTCAAATTCAAATACAGATTATTTGTTAGACGAGAACAAGCAATTGGAAAAGAACTTGTAGGTTGTCAAGCAAGAGGTTGAACAACTCTGAGCATCAACTCATAACACAAATTCCACATAGGTCCATCTAGAAGAACTGAAGGCAACGATACTCGGTGAAGTATCGACACTAGGAGAGACCATGCATAGTCTTTATGAGTTCATTACCATGCATAAGGCAATTTTCCACTTGCATGGCTTGCAGTAGTAGTGTAAAGATTTTTTCAAAACTCTCAGGAATGTACAAGTTGTCACCGCTCCCATGCATGAATGGCCAATGCAATACAAAGGGGCATCGCTTGACTTGGGAAAGAAAAGAAAGAAATAGGCAGAGTTGGATAAAGAAAGAGTTCAAATATTGATCCTTAATAACAAACAACTCACCTCGTTCATTGGTAACATTCAAGCCTCGTATGCATGATTATATAATAGTCTGGAATTCTTGGTGAAAGATCACAAGATCCCATTAGTCAGTTCACTCACGGAGATCAAGTGCAGGAACCAGGTCAGGAAAGAGATAGGTGAATACTTGGGACAATGGATACAGGTAATCATCAAGGAATATCTTGAGGTGAATAGATAAAGTATTCATAAGTACATTGGTGGCCCTGTCCAAATCAACACAATGTTTCTCCTGCTCAAGAAGGAAACACAAATTGGTTACAAGTCAGTGTACTTGGATGCCATGGAGGCTAGAGTCGGCTTCCATCCAGACACCATCAAATAGTTTTGGGATATCATCGCGTAGTACCAAGCTTGGCAGCGCTACATAGTCGAGAAACATCAAGTGGAATTTGTTGAGTTGGAGTTTCCCCAAACTCAAGCATGACATGTTTTGTCTTATTATGTTGTCTAGTTTGCTCTGCCCAATTTTGTCTTATATGGGTACAAGTGTAAATTGAACATTATTTGTAATTAATTTTGTAACTGGAATTCCAAGTGTCAATATTAGAATGTGAAGAGTCATGATGTAATGTAATGAGTCATTTTGTAAATAAGTTGAAGAGTCATGAGGGAAGTCCAAAAGTCACAAAGGGGAGTTGAAGAGTCACCCCCTCTTGTTATAAATACATCCTCATAACTCATGTAAAGGGATTTTGGGGAGCCAATATTTTGGCTAGGCTTAGGCTTAGAATCAGGAGCTTGGGAGTTTGTGAAAGCCTTGACTTCTTTGTAACATAGAGGGAGTATCTTTCTTTGGAGGAGAAGGTGATGTTGACTTCACGTTCCACTATTGGGGCTACTGGTTCGTCAATGGTGTATGCATGGTTGGAACTTTCACTTAATAAAATCTTAGATCTGACACATTTTCAGGCATATGTTGTGAATATAGTAGGATTATTCTTGTTATGTTTGCAATGCATGTTATATAACTTACGCTTATGCTTATGAACTATTTCGTTTGCATTGGTATGAATCTCGTTAAATGCATGCCATTGTTTAATTCCGTGATTGTTAACTTGTGAACTATTTCGCATATTAGCTTCTGATGTCATTTATGCTCGTGTGTTTTTTCAAGTTGTGTACTATTACAAGCTTCTAAGGGGCTCACTCATTTTCCATTTCATGTGTTAGAACCTTCATATATTTCACTTGAATTTCCGCAGGGTCACACACTTGTTCTCACCAAAGTCACTATACATCACTCTATGCATTATTGCAGGCAAGGCACATCAATAAAACCCAATGCATCGACAACTAGGTTGTATTCCGGATGGGAATCCTACACCAAATAGTGTGAGGCCTAATTGGGACTTCATATCAGGGAGATTCCCTGAATGTTGGCGGGTCCAACAATGTCAATAGGACCCTAATCAATTTCTGAGGGATATTTAATCAAGGGTTTTTACTTCCTTTACGACTAATCAAGTTGATAGGATTGCAATCCACAAGGTTGTAAAAATCAATTATGGAAGTAATCTATGGATAAGAGGGGAACATCCCATGGCTTTAAATGTTATACATAATCATAGGAAGTATGTTTCTTCTCTTCCACAAGAAGAGTTTACATTGAAGAAAATGTAGGAAGTCATTGCACATTGCATGGCTCAAATTAGTATACTAGAGAAACTTGTTAATGGGGGATGCATAGAAATATGGGAGCATGCTAGGGAAGTCATCAAACAAAAATATCAATTCAACCCTAAAAATTTACAAAGTACTTTGGGTAGAGTGCAAAAATATGCAAGGTGTGAGGGGGAAGATGGGTACAACTGGATAGGGTAGAATTTACACTATCCCACGAGGGTTCCTTGATAGACCATACATAAAGAAATATAAGTTATCCCAAAAGAAGGAGAATTCCTACTGGAAAGCAATATAATTGATTTGAAAATGGGGTTCTTAGGCTTCTTGTCTAACTTACAAGAACCTCTCCCACTTCCAAAGCTTCAAATTTTCCCAAGTTTTATTGATTAACCAATGCGAAATTAATGAGCGCTTGATAATATGGGTGTATGCTTGTATTTGTTTTCAACTGATTACTTGCTTTAAAATCTAATGTTTTAGATGATATGTAAATGTGCTTGAACATAATATATAAATGCATATAACAATAAACAATGCAGCAATAAACAAATGCACAGAAACAACAATTTAATCAGGATTTCACTCACAACTCTTGGGTTACATCTCTGTGAGCTCTAGTCAACTCAACTAGGCTCTATGGGATTATGGTATAAGTCCTTTTTTTTACAAGCTCTTGGATTAACTCCTGCTGTTTTACATAGAAACAATGGGTTCATACACCATGTTATTCCCTGGCTCTTGAAGCTCTGGCTCTTGGCTCTGGCTCTTGGTTCTTGGTTCTGGCACTTAGGCTCTGACTCTGGCTCTTCGGCTTTGGCTCTTCGGCTCTGGCTTCTTTCTGCCCTCTATCAGTTACAACTCTCTTGGGTTTTCACTTGGCTTCCAAGTGACTCCCTTGGCTGCTCTTTTTGCTTCTGCACTGCCTCTTTTGCCTTAGCTTCTTGCTTTGGCTTCACTTATTCTCTGGTTTATGCAACAAAACCCCAACAACAACCAACAAATCTGTTTTTGTCGTTCTGTGGCTTTTAAGCCAAATCGATGTTGTCTGTTTGTTTTCCCTTTCAGGCTCCCTGTCTTCCAGCCACAGTGCACTCAAATCCCTTCTCTGAGCATTAGCAATCATTGGTAAATGCCCTCAGGGATGGTGGCCACCTGTGCTGCAACTGAAGGAACCATCGGCGCCTGAAATCCCCAAATTTTGGCATTCTCAGCTTACACAGGAAAAATGCACTAAACACGGGAAAAATCCGTAGAAAACACTGTTCACCGAACTTAAAATTTTCATAAATGCGCTTTATAACACTATCGGGTCTGCCTGAAATCGCTATCGCAAGTCGCTTCGACCCTATTCTAAGGTTTCCCTTTGTATTCTAAAAATACGGTAAAACATCGAAAAATCCCGAAAAAATGGCTTTATCGGATTTGAAATATTATAATGTCGCACCTATAAGTTCCCTCGGGTCCATAATATCGCATCGGGTGTATTTCCTTTGTAATCCATTCATTTGGCGGAAATGCGAAATACAAAGGAAATTGACGCTTTTCGGATTTCAAATTATATAGAACATCGTTTATATTTCCATCGGGTCCAGCCATCGCCGATACCGATTCGTCGATCCGATCATCAACAATCGGCATATCTCACACACACACGCACACACACACAGATATATATATAATATATATATTTATATATATATATTATATATATATATTATATATTATACACACACACATACATACATACATACATACATACATACATACACACACACATAAGCCCCTCTCCTTTGTGGTTGTCGATTATGATATCGCAATGCGATTGATCGCAATCGCATATCGCTCATGCCCCGAGCCGGTGTAGCGCTCTATGGTCGCCGATTGCGATATCACTCTGTTGCATTTGCCGATTGTGATGTCGCGATCACAATAATCATATATTATGCTCCGATAGCCATTGCCGATTGCAATTGCCAATCGGATCTGGACTGTTGATCAGCTAGATCCGACAGCTCCTGTCCATTGTTGACGTAAGCCTCCGATAGGCCTTACTTCCACCATTTCTTCATACTTTTGGGTTTTGATAGTGTAATCCAAATTTTTTGAAACTTCCCCTTTTGCAATGGTTTTGACCTTTTAGGAGATTTTCAAGACTTAGAAGGTTTTTAGGACCCATTTTCAAGGGATTTTGCCCCTTTTTCCAAAGGATATAGGCAACTTCATTTTATGATAGCTTCTGCATCCTAAGTCAGTTTTGGCCCATTCAAGTTGTAGTAGATTCAGAATGAGGTGATCTCTGCAATGGGGCTAGTTCCAGGAACTTCCTTGGACTTTCATTTTTCCTCATTGAGGAACACTTAGACTTAGGAGTCTATACAAAGCCCATTTTGGATCACGTCTTCCCACTAAAAGAACTTTTGGTCTCCAAAAGACTGATACAGTGATTTGAACAGTAAATGAGAGTGACTCACCCTCTTATTTTAGCTTCCCTACACTTGCCTTTGCATAGTGCCTTTGAACCAAAGTTTCTGACCACTTCCCTCCTTGGGTGGGCTAGTCTTCCTGGGAATAACTGTCTTCCTCCTTGCCTTCCTGCAGAACCCATGCTGAAATGGTTATAGAAGGTAGTTTGAGCTTCTATACCTTGATCATTGACCCAAGGTGGCTCAAACAAATGTGAAGTACATCTACTCCACAAAACTTTCATTTGCACTTGTTTGGCAAGTTGTCAATAACAACATAAATACAGACAACAACAATTGGATGGCTTAAACTCCTGCTCCAACAAAGGAACAGATTTCACATCTTGTGAACACCTTCATGTCTTATATCTACATATAAATGATGGACTAAACAACAAGCCCACAAAACATGCCTTTAAAACAAATGACCCTTCAAGTCAAGCATGTAGAAAAACACCATTTGGACTATTTTTCAAAAGATGAATCACTTCATTATTATCCTCATATAGGAGACCCAATTAACTTCTTCCAAGTCAACATTGCATCACATGCATGTCAAAGCAATCAACCCTGCAAGCTAATCACACATACATGTTCAAATACAAGGAAATCATCAGTATCCCTGTGTTCATGCACATCAAGCTCATGCACGCATTTCATATATCAACTTTCATTTAAGCACAATGTACTTTCGAAGCTGAAATGAAATATAATGTTGCAGCAACAAAGCAAGCCTCCTGCTCAACTTCTCCATTCACCTACTTGGTAAAATCCTACAACTTGCATTCCGTTAACAAATAAATGCAAATAGATGCATCAATAGACATGCAATCTTAATCGGATGAGAAATCTAACAGTTTCTTACCAATCCCTTTCAAAGGTACTACCTTTGTTTGCACATTAGCATCAATATGTGAATCATTTTGAGACACATCACTCATGGAATATTCCTTTCCATTTATGCCATCTTCTCTTTCCACTTTCTTTAGCTTTGGTGGAAACATTGTTGGATTCAGTGTCTAACATTTTGCAGCAACAAGTCCTTGCTTATGGCAGTAAGTGCATTGCATGTGCATCCTCTTGATAGCATGATTTTCCTTGTCCAATGGACCTTTGGCTGCCTGCTTCTTTTCCTTCAAAAGTTTCTTATATGTGGCCATTCTCTTCCAACATCTAGAAACATTATGGTTATCCAAACCACAAAAGGAACATGCAACTCTTTCCTCATACTTATGTGGAAATTTATCATGCTTTGCAGAATCAAAAGGAAGGTGTTTAGAACCAGATTTATACCTTTCTATTTCACCTTTATTGCCTTCATGAGGAGGTGAATTGAGTAAAGAAGTAGCTCTCTTTGGAATACTATCAATCTCCTAAAGGTTATCAGAGTTTCCCCAACTCTCTGGTTTAAGTGTGTGCTTCTGAACACCTGCATCCTGCAATTGATGTTTCAAGCCATTGCATTCATCCTGAATATAATCGTCACACTCTGTAATGCAACTCCTTCTTGGAGTTGTTTCAATGGCCTTCATGGCAGCCTTGGAACTTTATCCATAAGCTTGTCCATAGCCAAGACCCAAATACTTAGGCCTTTCCTCAATCATTATTGGCTCAACAATACCTTGTGCATGTCTACCCAAGCCTTTTCCTTCATAGCCCATCTTGGACATTAGCTTGGAACCTATGCCTCTAGTATGTTTTTCAAAAGAACCAATATAAGCATTCTCAGAAGAATTTGAAGACAAACTGGAATGGCTCACCTCTTCTTCAAGTTGATACTTGACTAAGGATTCTTGGGCAACAAAGAGTTGTGACTCCAACTCATGCATCCTCTTCAGGTTCATATTTGCAATATGAAGTTGCCTCTCCATTTTCTGCAATTTGTTAGAAAGCAATTGCTGCTCTTCCTCCACGGAATTCAACTTCTCTCTAAGCATGTTGCTCTTCCTTCCATCCTCATACATTTCTCTCACCATATCCATCATGATGAACAAGTCTTGCTTTATGTCTTCATCAAAGACTTTTGTGAAGAAAGGAGAATTTGAGGACTCACTTGAAGAAGTTGTCATTATGCCAATGAACAAAGAACTTCAAACAAGAATAACAAAGAGCTTTATTCAAGCAACCTTTTGCAACAAACCTCTTGTGCTTCAAGGACTGCTTTGAGGTCCTTTGGGATAGAAGAATGCCTTCAACCCTTCTCCTTCTTGTCCTTCCTAGATTGAGCTATCAATAGCTTTCCCTTCACCTCTGCAAACTCATAAAATATTCAGTTTGCAAACAAGCATACATCAATCAAACAATCAATCCTTGCTGTGTCAATCGAGCATTCTGATATAACCTTTAATCAATCTTAAGCTCCGACACCACCTGATCTGAAAATGGGGCTCTTAGGTTTCTTGTCTAACTTACAAGAACCTCTTCCACTTCCAAAGCTTCAAATTATCCCAAGTCTTATATATTAGCAAATGCAGAATTAATGAGTGCTTGATAATATGGGTGTATGCTTGTATTTGTTTTCAACTGATTACTTTCTTTAAAATATGTTGTTTTAGCTGATATGTAAATGCGCTTGAACATAATATATAAATGCATATAACAACAAACAATGAAACAATAAACAATCTCATAGAAATAACAATTTAATTAGGAGTTCACCCACAACTCTTGGGCTACATCTCTGTGAGCTCTAGTCAACTCAACTAAGCTCTCTGGGATTATGGTATAAGTCTTTTTTTTTACAAGATCTTGGCTTAAATCCTGTTGTTTTACATAGAAACAATGGGTTCATACACCATATTATTCCCTGGCTCTTGAAGCTCTGGCTCTTGGCTTTGGCTCTTGGATCTTGGTTCTGGCTCTTAGGCTCTGACTCTGGGTCTTTGGCTCTGGCTCTAGCTCTGGCTTCTTTATGCCCTCTATTAGTTACAACTCTCTTGGGTTTTCACTTGGCTTCCAAGTGACTCCCTTGGCTGCTCTTTTTGATTCTACACTACCTCTTTCGCCTTAGCTTCATGCTTTGGCTTCACTTATTCTCTGGTTTATGCAACAAAACCCCAACAACAACCAACAGCTTTGTTTATGTTGTTCTGTGGCTTTTAAGCCAAATTTGCACTGTCTATTTGTTTTCCCTTTCGGGCTCCCTATCTTCTAGCCACAGTCCACCCAAATCCCTTCTCTGAGCGTTCGCAATCATTGGTAAACGCCCTCAGGGATGGTGGCCACCTGTGCTGCAACAGAAGGAACCATCGATGCTTGAAATCCCCAAATTTTGGCATTCTCGGCTTACAGAGGAAAAATGCACTAAACATGGTAAAACTCCGTAGAAAACACTGTTCATTGGACTTAAAATTTTCATAAATGCGCTTTATAACACTATCAGGTTTGCCTGAAATCGCTATCGCAAGTCGCTTCAGCCCTGTTCCAAGGTTTCCCTTTGTATTTTAAAAATACATTAAAACATGGAAAAATCCCGAAAAAAATGGCTTTATCAGATTGAAATATTATAATATCACACCTATAAGTTCCCTTGGGTCTGTAATATCGCATCAGGCGTATTTGCTTTGTAATCCATTCATTTGGCAGAAATGCGAAAAACAAAGGATATTGACACTTTCCGGATTTCAAATTATATAGAACATCATCTATTAATATATATATATATATATATATATATATATATATATATATTATTATATATACACATATACACAAGCCCCGCTACTCTGTGGTTGTTGGTTGCAATATCGTGATACGATTGATCGCAATCACATATTGCTCATGCTCTGGGCCGGTGTAGCGCTCCATGGTTGCCAATTGCGATATTGCTCCGTTGTAATCACCGATTGCAATGTCGCAATCGCAATAATCATATATTATGCTCCGATATCCTCCGATACCATCACCGATTGCGATTGCCGATCAAATCTGGACTGTTGATCGGCCAGATCTAACGGCTCCTGTCCATTGTTGACTTAAGCCTCCGATAGGCCTTATTCCACCATTTCTTTGTATTTTTGGGTTCCGATAGTGTAATCCGAATTTTCTAAAACTTCCCCTTTTGTGATGGTTTTGACCTTTTAGGAGATTTTGAAGACTTCGAGGGTTTTTAGGACCCATTTTCAAGGGATTTTGCCCCTTTCTCCAAAGGATATAGGCAACTTCATTTTATGATAACTTCTACATCCTAAGTCAGTTTTGGCCCATTCAAATTGCAGTAGATTCAGAATGAGGCGATCTATGCAATGGGGCTAGTTCCAAGAACTTCCTTGGACTTTCATTTTTCCTCAGTGAGGAACACTTAGACTTAGGAGTCTATTCAAAACCCATTTTGGATCAACAATAGAGGGGAGGATATCTTCTTCCACATGAAGAAGGGCCGACATATTTCAGCCAACCTTCATCAGAGCCTTGTTCTCTTTGAATTAGATTGATTGCTAGTTGCATAACAAGCAACAATTTTTGCTCGGGGAGACGACAAGTTCCTAAATGGAAAATTTTTATCACCCATCCAATACCTTTTCCCCATCATTTTGCCTTTTCTATCCCTTCATAATGCCTTTTTCATCCATGATTACCCCATTTTTGGTGAATATATGAATAAGATCTCTTACACAACTTTTACACTTATTCTTATGCATTATGATGAGAAATTCACATCTTTCACACTAACACTATTAGACAAGATTGAAAGTTAGTAGTTGTAATCCCACAATAGGTTTTGCAACTACATTCTAATTGTTGCAACAAGTGATACCATGCAATGCTCAGGCACTGAAACTCTGGTTGCAACATGTTGTTGCTAGAACTCTAGCACTAGTCATCATTACTATAATTTCAGTGCTAAAACTTAAAGATATAATGATGTTGCAACTCGCCTGTGACCCAATGAAGTTACTACAACTCTTGGATTACCACTTTGCTGTTGAATTTCTTGGATTTTTCCTTGCTACAACTCTGAAATATCTCGCTAGCTCTTTGGCCAATACTCCATATATACAATCAACACAAGTTTATCGCGATGGAAGATGGTGAAGGCAAGTGGGTGACCAACGAAGGAGGAAAAATCAACTATCAGAGACACCCAACTGATCTGAGTGAGAATTTGTTCAACAAATACCAATTTCTGAAAAGATTGTTGTAAAAGTATGAGCCACCTAATTCTCTCATGCTGGATATCAAACATTTCACTCAATTTCTATATTAACATTTTGTATAAATACCTAGATTCTTTTGCAACACAAGGGAGAAGAAAATAACTGTTAAAAGTGAATTGTGTAATTTCTACGTTTTCAAAAACAAAAATGTCTCTTTCGCTCCAACTTCCCAATGGTATTCCCTTGATCAAGTGAATTGAAGATTTAATAATACCTCGTCTAAGGAGGTAAGGCCCCCTCCTTAGCCTAATATTGCTTGTAGCGTTAGCATATAGTTAGTATTTATAATTATGTTAATTCATAATTAATCACTCTTTTTGCAACTTTGTTATTTTCCTTTTCATACAATTCTAATTGTTCTTATGTTGCATTTTTGTTGATTAATTATTGCAACGACTCTAGGTTATACAATTTAGGTGTTAGATTCATGGTTAATTCATTTTCTAATTATTTCTGCGAAAATACGTGTGTTTCTGGGAATTTCAGCTGTCGCTGCAATTTGTATGTAGCTTATTTTTGCTCTGTTTTCAACACAATACCAATTTAATGATTGCGAGTTGTGTGAATTTGATATCTTGATGCCTGCACTTTATTTTTATGTTTTTTATTTGTCATTCATTGCATTGTAAGCACATAATATTGCATAACTATTACATCAATAAGGAATATCATCATACTTGAACAAATCATTTTTATGAGTTGGTGTGTTTACTTTATGCAAGTGTTTAATTTCATGCAATTGTGATTTACCTTCCATGCAATTTACTTTCCTACAAAGAGTGCTTAATTTCCTGCAAGATGTGGTATGTTTGATTATATTAGTGACATGTGAAAGCATCTTTATCTTGTACTTTGGTAACATTTAGATTACTACAACCTCATGACATATAACATACTGTACTAGCACATATGGTGCACAATAGTTCACAAGTTCCAAATGAATCTTGGATTAACAATTAAAAAGCAGACTTTTGGTTATCTTCTCGAGTAATTAAAAGGATAATTAAAATGTTTGTCAATAGATAAAGCTTTAAACTCCACATGAAAGTGTTTAAACAAAATTTCTAATACCCATGGAATTGACTTCATCCTCTGTAACAATGCCAAAATGTTATTGCTTGAACTCTTATCTAGGACAAAAAGTCTTAACCTCAACATGAGAGCCTAGACACAACTCTTAGGAAATCCACCCATTGTCACCTTGGTGACCTTGCCTCGCACTTCAAACTAAGAAAATAAGCTATATTTTTCTAGAGGGGAATTATTAAAGATCAATCTAGCTAAATAATGTAGGAATGGGAGCTCAACTAGCTTCAATTATTCATGACTCAAGTACCTAACAATAAACTTACTTTATATGAGAGATGACAGTTGAAGCATACACGTTGATTAACACGTGTCCCGAAATGAGAATCGAATGATTAATCCCAAAACAAGCATCCACTTGTAGTGTGCCAACACTTAGAATATGCTCCAACAATCATGAAAATGAGTGATCCAGAAGATACATTAGAAAATCAAATGATTTTTGACAAATCAATGTAGTAAGTGTTGATTTGGAGTAGCATCGAATATGTTATAGGCCTAAAATTTTGCACGGAGGCCTGGGCACATATATTTCAAAGAACCCAGAAAGCGTTTTGGGAAATTCCACCCAGAGAAAATTTTATTAAAATAATTAATATTTTTTAATGGGACCCTAAGTCTAAAGTTAATAAATTAAAAATATTAATGGGTATTAATCTAATTATGGGTGTAACTTCTAGAAGAAGGCGAGTATCAAGCTAAAATGATCTTATCCATTGATTAACTTTTATTTTGGGTTGTTGAATGTCAACGAGAAGATTATTTAAGGGAGCTTGAGAGTCATTTGGAAAACACACTGAGAGATCAAGAGATCAAATTTCTGAAGTGAGAAGTTCTTAGGAGGGAATTCTGATCAAGGAGATTTCTTGCAGTTGAGGGGCAAAGATAACATCTAGAGAGAGAAAGACATTTTCTAAGCCAAAAAATTATCAACAGAGAGAGGCAGAGAGTGATCCAACAACTCTCACATAGAGGCTAACGCAAGGCCACGAAGGGCCACGCAGAGGAAACGTAGAGGGTGAGAGAGAATCCAAAATTTTGCTGGGTAGAGTCAGTTTCAAAAGCCGGGAGCCGAGGTGTGAGACTAGGAGGTTGAGAGCAGTAACTCCGGGTAGGAAATCGATCAACTAGCTGGGTGATGCAGTGTCTAGAGGGGTTGACGTAGGGACTGCATGAGGATTGCACAGAGGCAGCGTAGGGCCTACCAGAGGCACTTCATCAAGTGACTAGATCAACCAATATTTTTCTCATTGATTGTGTGAGGTAATCTCACAAATCTTTTTGCCAACATTTCTCTCTTTGTAATTGAATAACCCAAGAGGTATTCAGAGATGTATTCAAAATTTACTACTAATTAATAATAATAAACCCCTAGATCTACTACATTGGTTTTTTCGATTTGGGTTTTTCCAAGGACATTTGTCCAACAACAATGATGTCATTTGTGTTGTATTTTATTTCTTTCTCAGTCTCTTGTTTCCACATATAATTTAATTAAGTGAAGGCTGCATTGTATGTATTATGATATTTGCCGTAGGAAACTACAAGTATTTTGTTTAAAGGAATTTAACAAATAAGAGTAATATCATCAGTTGTTGTAGTAGGGATTCTGGTTGAGGAATCTTCACATGGTATCAAATTTGTAGGTGGACCAAGAAGAGCAGTGCCGGTAGATCCATCGCTAAGTAGAAGAGGGAATTCAAAAAGCTGCAGGAGGCAGCAGTTCGAAACCCCATAGGGTTTGTGCAGTTCTTATCTGGAGGGATGGAATTTTGAGGTTGTCTCTCTTCGAGAGAGTCGACAGAGAGAAGGGATTCCAAATCAAATTTTGGTTGGGGCAGAGGGAGTAGCGCTGAAGCCTCAGCGTGAGGAGAGATGGTGGGACGCAGATTTTTCAACAGGAAGTTTGTTGAGCATAAAATTGTCATAAGAAAGAAGAGAGGCATGAATGAGGGAATTTCTTCCTTAGAGAATTCCTAGCCAAGGAATTCAAATTATTTAGAGATAAGCAGCAGCAAGGGGAAATAATTTTACTAGCTCCAGCAGGGAGTGCGTAGGCTAGCACAACAACAACACAAAGGAGAGAGGAGGTCATTCAACTTTCTATTTTTGGCAAAAACGACAATCAGTGGCTTGAGGGATTAGGATAGGTTGGACGGAGCATCAAACTATGTCATCTAGAAGGCAAGAATGTCATTCCTTCTATATGAGCATTCCCTCAAGGCATATGTTGACAACATGGTGGTTGTTCCTTCAAATGCAGATCTGTTGAAGAAGTACCGATTAGAAATAGTGAAGGCAAAGAGGATGATACTTGATGCAGTAAAGGATCACATAGTGTGTCATGTCACTAGCAAAGGGACTACTAAGGAGATTCGGGATGCCTTGGCAATGCTATATCAAGGATATTCCGAGCAGAGGAAGATGTACTTGGAGCAAAAGCTAAGATATGCTCAGATGTAGAAGGGGGAGTGTTTGGATCCATTCCTCATGAAGCTTAAGGAGACCTGTGACAAATTGTCTCTGGCATACACCTCAAGATTCAGAGTTGGTTAGATTGGCCCTCAAATCTGTCTTAGATGAGTGGCAAGTCTATTTCAAGAGTATCTTAGGCAGAGCAACATTGCCAAATTGGGATGAGATGTGCGCAACTCTAAAACAAGAGGAGTTGAGGAGTGACTTAGTCAAGGTCAAACTTGACGAAAGCAACAAGAGTGGTTCGAAGCCCAAGGAGGAGGAGGATAATGCAACCCTTGCATTGAAGGGACAACAGGAACAAAGGAGACATAAGAAAGACATCTCGAATATCAAGTGTTTCAGGTGTGGTGAGATGGATCACTACGCTACTCAGTATCCTCTCAAGAAGAAGGACAAGGATGAGAAAAAACATCCGAAGGTTGCGCCCACGAATATTGAAGAGGAAGAGTTTGCCATGACAACCAAGATACCTCTAGGAGCGAGGTGGGTTGATTTGGAGATGTAGTTTGAAATAGCTACATATGAGCAAGATCCTTGAGTAGTCCACCTCCTGGACTGATACCTTGCTACAAGAGCCGAGATCAGAAGTAGTAGGATGGACTAGTGTTAGATGGTGCAGAGGAGTGTCAGGGAGACAATTTAATGGCTAGGAGCGCTAGAGTCTAAGCAGCGTAAAGCGGTGTTGACAACAGTGCAGATGGTACAGAGTAGAGGTCAACAACAACGCAATAGATTCATAGGGTCAACGCAAAGACTAGTAGCAGTCATGCTTCAACATTCACGTGTATCATACTAACATAGTTAGTTTAGTAATTTTAGATTTTTTTTTCGGTTGTTGATAGAGTAGCAGTAACAATTTGCAGTGCAGTGGAAGTGCTGGCAGAAACACATATAAAACACATGAGAGGGAGTTGTAGTACAAATGCAGTGTTGATAGTGGTAGTCTCAACAAAATTACAATTATAGTAGCAGCACAGTAGTTGGTGGACAACATGTCAGACATCAACAACACAAAGGACGATGCTTCCGAGTCAGAGTAGTATGCAACAACGTATATTGCTAGAGCACATTCCTTACTAAGAGGGAGTTTTGATTTGGGTTGGCATTAGATGTGGCCTAGGCCTCAAATTTTGCAGGGAGGCTCACGCGCATATATTCTAAAGAAACTAGAAAGCATTTTGGGAAATTCCACCCAGAGATAATTTTATTAAAATAATTAATATTTTTTAATGGGACTGTAAGTCTAAACTTAGGATATTAAAAATATTAATGGGTATTAATCTAATTGTGGTTGTAACTTCTAGAAGAAGACGAGGATCAAGCTAAAATGACATTAGACATTGATTAGATTTTAATCTCGGCCACTGAATGTCAACGACAAGATTATTCAAGGGAGCTTGAGGTTCATTTGGAAAACACACCGAGAGATCAAGAGATCGAATTTCTGAAGTGAGAAGTTCTCAGGAGGAAATTCTGATCAAGGAGATTTCTTGTAGTTGGGGGGCAAATATAGAATCCGAAGAGAGAGATATTTTATTAGCTGAAGAATCATTACCAGAGAGAGGTAGAGAGTGATCTAGTAGCTCTCACGCAGAGGCTAAATTAGAGCCATGAAGCGCCATGCAGAGGCAACATAGAGGGTGAGAGAGAGTCCAAAATTTTGGTGGGCAGAGTCAGTTTTAGAAGCCGGGAGCTGGGTTGTCAGACTGAGAGGCTGAAAGAAGAGACTTTGGGCAAAAAATCAATCAGCTGGATGGGTGACATAGTGTCTAGAGGGGTTGATGTAGGCATTGAGCAGAGGCAACGCAGGGCCTGTAAGAGGCACTTCATCTAGTGACCGGATCGGCTCTGATTTTTCTCAGTGATTGTGTGAGGTAATATCACAAATATTTCTAGCAGTATTTCTCTCTCTGTAAATTAATAACCCAAGAGGTATTCATAGATGTATTTAGAATTTGGTACTTCTTAATAATAATGAACCCTCCGATATGTTACAATGGTTTTCTCACATTGGGTTTTTCTGGGGAAATTTGTCCAAAAACAACGATGTCATTTGTGTTGTATTTTCTTTCTTTCTCAGTATCCTGTTCCGCATATAATTTAATTAAGTTAAGGCTACAATGTATGTATTATGATACTTGTCGTAGGAAACTGCAAGTAATTTGTTTAAAGGAATTTAACAAATAGGAGTAATATCATGAGTTGTTGCAGTAGGGATTCTGGTTCAGCAATTTTCACAGTAAGAAGTGACTTAAATTTACTAAATGTGTGTTATAAAAAATAAATATCAATTATAAAGTTGATGTTTATTCAAACTAAAAAATCACAAGGGTAAGGAAATGTTGGAAAATGTAACTAAGTTTGGTCTTCATTAATGTATTTGAGTCATCATACTTGTCAAAAGAATAAATAAAACATTTTCTATTATTGTGTCAATGACTTATTAAAGCATGGGTTTCATGCTTGGGTCATCATTATATTATTCAAAGTCCCCATTGTGTACTCATGGGATTAATATTGAGTCTATAGAGTCATTGTACATTTAAAGAGACCCTTCTCTGGCTTTTGAATCATGTAAAATGGTTTACTATTGGGCCAAATATAATTTATGTAACCTCCACACCAAGTCTGCCTAGAAGAGATCAAATTGGCCTAAAGACACTAATTCGACCTCATTTAGAGAATATAAATAGAAGGAAGTCAAATTCATCTGAAGCATCTCATCTCAACCTAGTTCGATATCTCTAAGGAAGTTGGAGAAGTGCAAAGTGGGTAAAAGGAAGCAAAAGGAAGTGCGAGTCGAGTCAAATCTAAGGAGAAGAAGAAAATCGAAATTTTGGAGCTACTCTCTCTCTGTTTCATGCCCTGGTTTGGGAGACCAAATTCTTCCAAGTATTTTGTTCCCCAATGTCGGAAGTTGCTGCATAGTCGAAGTTGCTGGGAAGGAAGTGCTGCTGGAAAGGCGTCGAAGATCTAGAATGTTGACTTAGTGTCGAGGGAAGGTTTTGGTCTTTGTCTTGGTTGAATAGTCTCAAATAATACTATTGAAGGAAGATAATTTTTGATTGGGTTTTCCCCTCGAGGGGGGTTTTTCCCTAGCATATTGCCTACATCTTGTGTCTCTTGTTTTGTGATCTTCACACACATAATATGGTAATTTCTTGATGAAAGATAGGATAATAAAGAGGTAAAAGAAGCCAACATAACTCACAAGTAATTATGAAAAAGACAAATCAAACCCTAATATACTTGCATTGATTTCTCAACATGGTATCAGAGCTAATGTCAGGAAAAGTTGAAGATCACTTTGTTGGCATGGATTATCCCTCTTTGATAAACTACATGAAGATGGGTATCAACACTGCTGGAAGATGGATCAAGAAGGTAATCTACTACTTATTCAACAAGATCAAAAGTCAAAGATTCTTGGCTGCTCTTACAAGTTCTCTTTGTAATGATAATGCATGGATCATTGATAGTGGAGCATCAAGACACACGACAAGGGAAAGTAAACAAATTCATACACTATCAAAGGATCCATCTTCTCATGCAATGGAATTGGGTGTCAACAAAAGATATGTTGTTAGAGGCATGAGATCCACATTGTTGAAGCTGGAAAATGGATTGACGCTGCACCTCAACAACATTCTATATGTTCCATATTTGAAAAATAATTAACTTTCTATTTCTTTTCTAGAAGATAAAGGGGAAAGAGTTGCTTTTGTTGATGGAAAATTATTTGTTTGGGTAAAAGACTTTAGCATTCATAAAGCTAAGGTTATTAGAGTTCGTGAAGGAAGGCTTTATAGATCTATTACACCACCTCCTCAAGCCTTGGTTCACATGGAAATCAATCTAATTGAGATATGGCATAGGAGGTATGGTCATCTACATTATAAGTTCATACCTACTCTTATTCAATTAGTTCATGGCATCCAAAATATGAAGTTATATCATGAAGGTGTGTGCAAGGGATGCTCTTCGGGAAAGCATACAAGAAATCTATTTCCAAATAGTGAAACTAGATCTAAAGAGATATTAAACTTCATCCATTCTTATGTGTGTGGGCCCATGTCTGAAAAATCACTTGGAGGTCATCTCTACCATGTAACATTCATTGATAACTATTCTAGAAAGACATGGCTCTACCTTCTCAAAATAAAATATGAAGTATTTGAAAAGTTCAAGGAGTTTATGCCTGAAGTGGACACCCTAACCGAAAGAAAGATAAAAACTCTAAGGTTCAACAGTGGTGGGGGATACACTTCTAAGGAATTGATTACATATTGTAAGGAAGCAAGAATTAAGAGGGAGCTCATTGTTCCCTATTATCCCGACCAAAATAGAGTGGCTAAAAGGAAGAATAGGTCAATTGAAGAAGGCATTCGAACAATTCTCCTTGATCAATACCTACCAAAATTATTATGGGGAGAAGCAGTAATGACAACCGTGTACATTCAAAATAGAAGTTCTCATAGAAGTCTTAATAATATAACACCTAAAGAAGTATTCATAGGAAAGAATCCAAGTGTGGATCACCTCCGAATCTTTGGAATTCCAACATAAATCCATGTTCCAAAGGAAAAGTGAAAGAAGTTGGATTCTACAAGTATCAAGGGAATATTCGTTGTATATAACTCTCTCCTCAAAAGCATATAGAATCTACATCAAGGAAGGAAGACATATAGAAGTAAGGAGGGATGTCATATTCGATTAAAATCAAGCCTACAAGAAATCAACGGATATTCCTATTGATTATGATGACAAAGATGTTCCTATTTTTGAAGAAGAAGAAGATTATCATGAAAAACCTGCTACAAATAAAGAATAAGAAGAAGGACCAAGTGAGCCTATTAAATCGGTGGTCATCCCAACCAAAAGGAAAAGGCCAAATTTGTTAAAAGTTGCATTAGAAGATGTTGAAGGGCATGAAGTTGCGAAAGGAACCTTTAGGGAAAGTAAGAGACTGAAAATATATTCTGGTTATGTTGCATACAAGACAAAGTTAATTGATGCCGAACCATATACATTCAAGGAAGATACTCATCAAGAGGTTTGGAAGAAAGTGATGCAGGAAGAATATCAATCCATCTGAAGAATGGGGTTTGGGAAATCGTTGCTTGACCTAGTGACAAATCGATATTCACCTCCAAATGGATCTATAAGATAAAACATGCTCTTGATGGAAGTATAGACAAGTACAAAGAGAGATTCATTGCAAGGGGTTTCTCTCAAAAGGAAGGCATTGATTAAGAAGGAAACTTTGTCCCCACAACAAGGTACACTACCATTAGATCTTTGGTTTCATTGGCTGCTACAATGGATTGGAATATCCATCAAGTGGATGTGAAGATTGTATTTTTGAATGTGACCATTCATGAGGAAGTGTATATCAAACAACCCGAAGGCTTTGAAGTTAATAGAAGGTATTATCATGTTTGCAGACTTAATAAGGCCCTATATGGTTTGAAACAAGCACCAAGGGAATGGTATGCAAGGATTCATATCAACTTGGAATTGGGTTCATAAAGAGTTATGTTCATCCAAACCTCTACAACGAGGTCGTGAATAATGAGATCGTGATTATTCTACTATATGTGGATGATCTATTCATCACAGGCGTGGAATGAAGAATTCACGAATGCAAGAAGATGTTGCCAACTGAATTTGAAATGAAGGATCTAGGACTGATGCACTATTACATAGGTCTAGAAGTATGGCAGATACCCAGGGAGATATATTTGGGGCATGGAAAGAACATCATAAAGTTTTTGTAGAAATTCAGGATGATGGATTCCAAGCTGATGACTACTACTATGATCACCAATCTCAAGAAGTTGAGGGGCTCTGACTCTAGTCTCGTGGATCCTACCTCCTATCAAAAATTGGTGGGTTACCTAATGTATCTGGTAAATACTAGGCTAGATATATGTTTTGCAGTAAACATTCTTAGTCAGTTTTAGTTGGAGCCTTGTCATGATCATTGGATAATTTCTAAACATGTATTGAGGTGTCTTCGTGGCACTATACATCATTGCTTAAAATATGACAGCAAGGAAGTCAATCTAATTGGCTTCACAAATTCTGATTGGGGTGGCAGTGAGACTGATGGAAGGAGCACTACCAGAGGATGTTTTAATCTGGGAGCTGTTATGATCTCATGGATGAGTAGGAAGCGAGATCTCGTTGCTTTAAGTAGTGCTAAGGCAAAATATGTTGCTACATGTGAAGTAGGAAAGGAGGTTGTTTCGCTAAAGAAGCTTCCTACAGATTTGTTCGAGAAGTCTTTGGGCCCTATTGTGATTAATTGTAACACTCAAAGTTGTATCAAGATATTTGGAGATCCCATGTTTCATGCTAGAATGAAGCATTTCAACAATAAGTTCCAGTTTGTTAGGAACCTGGTGCAGGATGGGATTGTGAAGTTGGAGTGTGTCTCGACAAATGATTAGGTAGTAGACATACTAAAAAAGGATCTTCGTAATAATAAGTTTGAATATCTAAGGAACCTACTTGGTTTAGTAGATATTGATGATTTTATTGATGATAAGAGATTAGAAGAGATTTGTCGAGGGTTTGTAAGTGAAGCATTGCCTAGGAGGACATTTGGCTAACTCTTTGTGTTGATGTTTAGGTCCCAAAGTAGGGAGGACAGTGTGGGTTGTAGAACTTTGACCATGGATAAGCACCTAGGTCCCAGGGTTGGTGGTTAACAAGTAAGCCTGATGGTACCTAGAGAAGTTGAATGCTTGAGTCCACCTTATTCCCTCTTGGATAGATTGCCCTGGTAAAGAATCTAGTCCATGGCATTGCGGTGCCTAAATTGATGAGAGACATATGGATAGATTTCCATGGTCATGAGTCTAGTCCATGGCATTGCAGTGCCTAAACTCTTCATTGTTCATATAGTTTGAGATCTGCCATTGCATTTGTATATTATGAATACATCCCTAGTTAAGAGGAAGTGTTGGAAAATGTAACTAGTTGTGGTCTTCATTAATGTATTTGAGTCATCATACTTGTCAAAATAATAAAGAAAATAATTTTTATTATTGTGTCAATGACTTATTAAAGCATGGGTTTCATGATTGGGTCATCATTATATTAGTCAAAGTCCCCATTGTGGACTCCTACGATTAATATTGAGTCTATAGAGTCATTGTACATTAAAGGAGACCCTTCTTGGGCTTTTGAATTATGTAAAAAGGTTTACTATTGAGTCAAATATAATTTAAGTAACCTCCACACCAAGTCGTCCTAGAAGAGATTAAGTCAGCCTAAGGACATTGATTCGACCTCACTTGGAACCTATAAATAGAAGGAAGTTGAATTCGTTTGAAGAATCTCATCTTAAGCTAGTTCGATATCTCTAAGGAAGCTGGAGAAGTGTGAAGTAGGTAAAAGAAAGCAAAAGGAAGTGCACATTGGGTAAAGTCTAAGCAGAAGAAGAAAATTGAAATTTTGGGGCTGTAGGTTTTAACCCCGTACAAAAATTACCTGCATACGAATTCTAAATCACAGGAAAAATAAAAAATGCGAGAGCATAACACATAAAACACATGTACACAGAGATTTCCCACTGGATCTCAAAACCGAGACTACCAGCTTGATTTTTCATTATGTTCCTTTCAATGTTACAATACATATTTATACATGCTGAAGCATCCAATACCATGGACTGAAAAACCATCACGTCCAATACCATGGACCAAAAAACCATCGATCCAATACCATGGAGTGAAAACCATCGCGTCTAAAAAATATGTGCAAAAATCATGCACAAAACCATAGGTGGGTCTGCCCAACCTAACATAGGGTCCAAAACCATAATTTTCCGGCGCGCTGCCCCGGACCCCATAAAGTGGGGTTACGGGTACACCTCAAACCCCCTGTTAACTATGTGGAAAGAATATAACACAACCCAACAACCATAACACAAGAAGAACCTCCCGAAACAGAAAATTCAAATCTGCCCACTCCTAAAATGGTTGAAACTCTCAATACTAGTCAAGAGCAAGAAATCCTATGGTATTTGGAGTTTGATGGTTCAATTAATAAACTAGGAGCAGGGGCAGGGACATGGATTCACAATACACATAACAACCATGCAGAAGGCCATGCCTACAGACTAAATTTTAGATGTACCAACAACATGGCAGAGTATGAAGCTCTCCTCCTAGGCCTAAAAACGCTCAAAGCTCTAGGAGCTACAAAAGTGTCCATTCTAGGTGACTCTGACTTAATTATACAACAAATGAAAGGTAATTTTGTCACCAATGACAATAGAATGAGGGCCTATAGGATTTCTGCCACTAATATACTTAATGCATTCACTGAATCCAATCTTGCCAAGATTTCAAGAAATCATAACATTCATGCTCACAGCCTAGCCACTTTTGTTAGCACATGCAAGATTCCCTTTGAGCCAAATCACCATTTCACTGCTGAGATAAAACATAGGCTAGCTGTCCCAAATAACGTTAAAGACTGGAAAGTGTTTGAGGATGATGCTGAAATCAACAATTTTCTTACCTTACAGCAAGAATTTGCAGGCCTAAACATTGACATAGATACTATGACGGATAAACAACAGCAAAAAAATAAAAATCAGCAGGCTGTAACAGCTGTAACAACCAAACAAATGCTAAACCCAAATGTTTTTGACAATGCAAATATAGAAGAGCTGAAACAGACGCATTTGGAAGAAATAGCCAAAACAGAGGCCGAGATCATTGATCTGAAGTATAACTTTCTCCCTACTGGCCTCACCCCATTAGAAGATATGTTCGATGCTAATGATGTCCCCAAAAAGCCAAAAATGGAGCCTTTAAACGCTGCTATAGAAGAACACAACATAGGGACAGCAGAGAAGCCCAAAATGACTAAATTGTCCAAAAATATGCCTCCTAATCAAAAACCAAAGTATGTGGATTTGTTCAAAGAATTCCAAGATATATTTTCTTGGAGTTATGAGGACTTGAAGTCCTATGACACCTCAGTGATTCAGCACACCATTCCCTTAAAACCAAATCAAAAACCATTCAAACAGAAACTTAGAAGAATTAACCCTATGCTTCTTCCCCTCATCGAGAAGGAAGTTAAAAGAATGTTTGAAGCAGGTATCATAGCACCCATCAGATTTTTTGAATGGGTATCCAATCTGGTTCCCACAAGGAAAAAATTAGGAGAGATCAGACTGCGCGTAGACCTAAGAAACTTAAACCAAGTCTCTCTAAAATACCACTACCCTTTGCCCAAAATGGACCACATCCTACAAAGAGTAGTGGGCGCATCTAGAATTTCTTTATTAGATGGATTTTCAGGATTCAACCAAATACTTGTTCACCCGAATGACCAAGACAAGACAGCCTTTACTACACCGTGGGGAACATTTAAGTATGTTAAAATGCATTTCGAGCTAAAAAATGCTGGTGCTTCCTTTCAAAGGGCAATGGATATTGCATTTGCCAAGGAAATCCATGACTTCCTTATTGTTTACCTTGATGACCTAACCCCTTTCTCAAAATCTGATCAAGAACACCTCAAGCATCTAAGACAAATTTTCATGACATGTAGGAAATATGGCATTTCCTTGAACCCCAAAAAATCCTTGTTTGGCCTTGAGGAAGGTAAGTTGCTAGGCCACATTATTTCAAAAGACAGTATCAGAATTGACCTGGAAAGGATCCAAGCCATCCTCCAAATTCCTTACCCAAGAAACATAAAAGAGTTGCAAGGATTCCTTGGAAAAATCAATTTCTTAAGGAGATTTATCCCAAACTTAGCTAAGCTGATAAGACTATTGAGCAACATGTTGAAAAAAGATGCTAAGGTAAAATGGTCTCTTGAAACCAAGCAAGCTTTTGAGAGTATCAAAGTTGCCTTGACCCAAACCCCTATCCTCACAAGTCCACATTTTAATAAGGATTTTATCATCTTTTCCTTTGCTTTAGATCACACCATAGCTACTATCCTTTTGCAAAAGGATGATCAAGGAAATGAAAAGCCAAATGCATTTTTCAGCCGCGCCCTAAGAGATGCACCCTTCAAATACCAAATCATGGAAAAGCAGGCATATGCCCTTGTTAAGGCCATTAAAGAGTTCAGAATTTACATTTTATGCTCACATGTGATTGCCTATGTCCCAAACTCGGTTGTAAAAGACATATTAACTCAAGAGGGACTAGAAGGAAAAAGAGGCAAGTGGATTGCCAGCATTCTTGAATATGACATTGAGATAAAACCCACCAAGCTAATAAAGGGACAGGGTTTAGCCAAGCTGATGTCCGAAACAAATTTTCAGGCCTTAGACATTAACCAACTGGACAATGAACAGGAGCTGGCGACTCCACATATCAGTGAAACCTTTTTGCAATCCCCATGGTATGCCGATATATGCTTTGTATTGTTAAACTTGTGTGCTCCCCCAGGATTGTCCAGAACCAAGAAAAGATTTTTGAAGATGAAAGCATCAAATTTTTTTGTCTTAGATGGTGCCCTGTTTTGGAAAAATCATGAAGGCATATTGCTCAATTGTTTGACTATAAATGAAACTAACAACATCATGAAGGAATTTCATTCAGGGGACTGTGGAGGACATTTATATTGGAAGTCCACTGCTGATAAGATTTTAAGGGTTGGTTATTATTTTCCCTCTCTATTCGCAGATGTCAGGAGATTTGTTGTTTCATGTCACAAATGCCAAATCTTTGAAGGAAAAAGAAAATTGCTCCCTTTGCCCCTTAAGCCCGTCTCAACCGAAAAACCTTTTCAATAATGGGGTCTAGACTTTGGAGAAATCCATCCATCTTCTTCAAGCCAGCACAAGTGGATTTTAACATCCACTGACTACTTCACCAAGTGGATTGAAGCCATCCCATGCAGGCAAGCCAATGACTCCACTATTATCCGATTCCTGGAGGACAATATCCTTTCCAGATTTGGCTGCCCTGAGAAAATCATCACTGACAACGCTACTACCTTCAAATCCAAAAAGATGATCAACTTCTGCCATAAATTTTACATTACCTTAGGCCACTCTACAGCCTACTACCCTCAAGGTAATGGCTTGGCCGAGTCATCCAACAAAAGCCTCATCAACATCATAAAGAAAGTGCTAGAAGAAAACAAAAAGAACTGGCATAGGAAGCTCATAAATGCCTTGTGGGCAGACAGACTTTCAACTAAGAGATCCATTGGGATGAGCCCTTATGAGCTAGTATATGGCATGGAAGCCAGATTTCCTTCATCTGTGGGCATTCCTACTATCAAACTATTACAGGAGATTCAGGCTGAACCAAATGACATTCAAAGACGAGTTAATCAAACCATTCATCTTCAGCAAACCAGAGAGAAAGTGTATGACAGAGCCCAAATTTTGCAAGAGAAGCTCAAAAAGATGTTTGATAAGAGGGCTAAGGTGGAGGATTTCTATGTGGGCAGCAAAGTTCTAAGGTGGGATTCACGAAGAGAAGACAAGGGCAAACATGCAAAATTCGATTTTCTATGGAGAGGCCCATTTATTATCAGCGCTGTGCAAGGCAATAACACATATTTTCTCAAATCTATGGATAACAGCATAGTGGAAGACGGCCCTGTAAATGGCCGAATATTGAAACATTATCGAGATCCCTTTTAAAGGGATACAATGCCCCTATGTATATATTTGTATATTGATGTTTGTATATATGTCAGCGCTATCCTTTTTATGTTTGTATAAGCAATCCAATTGCTTGGAACCGAGCAACAAGGTTATGGAGACAGAGCAAAGGCAGTCCTCTATTTTAGTGATCAGTCACAGCATCATTCTCAAGAGAACAACATAACAAAGTTTATAAGGCACAACCCGTGCAAATCATCCATTTCAAACGGCTTTGTCTTTTGCATTGGTTTTAGCATAAGGGTGCAGTGAAATGTTGAGTGAAAGGAGCAATAAAAATACAGAAGGATGCTCAGGACCAATTGAGATATATCTGAAAGCACTCAAGGGATTAAGGGATAGCGTCGTATTTTACAGCGATTCATGTTAAAAGGAGGTTGCGTTCAGAATTTTAAACTTCAATCACCTGATAGCCAGCAGAAGGGAATGCTCTTATTGATTCTTTGTTTTGAATCACATTGGAGATCGGCACTCAGGGCAGTTTTGGATATTTAGAGCAATCAGAACAAGATAAGAGCATTGTTGTATATCATAGCGAAATCAATTAAAAATTATGCAATCAGGCTTCCACAACTTTGGTCAATAGCATCAAAAGGGAGGATCATTTTTGGTTTTACATCAGCAACCTTCTCAAAAGACAGAGTTAAAGCAAAATGCCTCAGTTTTGATCCATGTATTGAGACTATTCCAAAGGTCAGTGCTCAAGTAACATTGTACACAACATTAAGCACGCAGAAGAAAGCAGACGATGCTATATAGTTCACAGTAATTAGTCGGGGGTAAGTGTTGTTCTTTTTCCAAAGTTTCAACCATTTAAAAGTTAGCAGAAAGAAGTGTTCCTAGTCCACAGCAACAATAGAAGATCAAGGCAGTCTGACCTATTGTTCTTCGCTTTTCACGAGGAAAAGCCATACCCAAGTGGAGCCACTATTAGCCTCCTGCTGCAGCAGGTATTCATCTTTCATGATTGGCATTCTTACATGTCGAATACATCGTTCTTTGCATCCTACAATGCTCCATATTTGTTCCATTTTCCCTAGAAGAGGTTAAGAGAGTGCGCCAGTCTAAATGCCACTGCTTTGTTCCATTTTGATGAGCTAATCCATTTTTGACGAAGTTTTCAGTTAAGGGAAGGCCAAACAGCTTAATCTTGGCCTCCCTAGGTTTCAATTTCCTGTTGTAGAATATAGAGAATCATTATCTGTCCAAACAACTTAATCTTGGCATATTTGTAGATACGTAGAGAAATAAGGGAGCTCAATAGCCTAATCTGAGCCCCTCGCAGAAATAAGTGCAGATGTAGATAGGAGAACAGTGAAAAGAAAAAAGTTGAAAAGTTGGGTTTGCTAGTTCAAGTGCACCCAAACCAAAAGAAGAAAAAATTCTAGGTAAGTAAGTCGGGTAGGTAGTTTTGTTGTTGCAGAATCAATGATTGTGATCAGTTTTGTGTTTTCAAAGTGTTATATCTATTCAAATCACAATTTCAAGGCAAAGTTCCATTCGGAGCAACTCAAGCGAGGCATGTCTAATTTCCCCCTTCTTCCTCTTCCCCGAAATTACTCACTAACTGCCCCTAAAGAGGTCAAGACCTGCTTGATACCTCTGAGACTCATCATTCTCCATATCAGTTGCCTTGGTAAAGATCTGCTTTACTCAAGGAATGTTCGTACTTCCTCCAGGAGTCTCATTCCTCCTTAATAGCCTAAGATCTCATACTTAGCGCTTTCCTATCATTTGTCATATTAAACACTAATTCTATTATGTAGTTCCCTATCTATTTCTCGCCCC